>BSBM01001961.1:0-168508 GCA_027924585.1 Larix kaempferi | reverse complement strand
TGCATAAGACAAAGAAATAGAGATTGGTTCAACTATATCTTTAATTTCCCTTCTATAATATAAAACTTTTATATAACTTTTGCATTTTATTAATAAAAACTAATTTTATACATTTTCAAAAAACAATCCCTTCTATAGTTTAAAACTTTAAAACTTACATTTTATAAGTAAAAAATAATTTTATACATTTTATAATAAAAAAAGTATACACTATAATTACAATAAAAAAATACATAATATGATATTAAAAACTTATCAAAAATAACAAAATATTCTAAAATTATAAATATAATTATAATAATTTCCTTTTTATTAATTAAAATTTGTGTTTACCTTTATATTTATAAATAAAACATGTTTTATTAATTTTATAAAAAAAAATATTTATATTGCATGAAATAAATGACATAGTATTAAAAACTAGCTAACAATATTAAAATATTTAAAAATCCATTCCAAACCTAATGAGAATAGAAAAAACTATTTTATGCCTATAATATAAAACTTTTATATAACTTTTCCATTTTATTAATAAAAACTAATTTTATACATTTTCAAAAAAACAATCCATTCTATAATTTAAAACTTTAAACTTACATTTTATAAGTAAAAAATAATTTTATACATTTTATAATAAAAAAATATACACTATAATTACAATAAAAAAATACATAATATAATATTAAAAACTTATCAATAATCACAAAATATTCTTAAATTATAAATATGATTATAATAAAAAAAAATTTATTAATTAAAATTTGTGTTTAACCTTTATATTTATAAATAAAAAATGTTTTACTAATTTTATAAAAAAAAATATTTATATTATATTTATAAATAGATGACATAGTATTAAAAACTATCCAACAATATTAAAATATTTAAAAATCCATTCCAAACCTAATGAGAATAGAAAAAAACTATTTTAAATAGACGAAACTATTTAATTGAATAGTACTTTTTTTTAAATCACGCGAGAGAGCACTGAAATCAAGAAAGAGTGAAGGACTTGAAAACGTTAAGGCAATATGAAAATAAGAAATGGTTAACAATACTTAAATAGTTAATTATACTCCTTCCAATAAATCTAAATCCGAAAATATAACGTCAACGGAGAAAACAAATCTAACTATCTAAACCCTAACCCAAACCAGCAAAAGCATAATTCCGCTGGGTTTCTACGTCCTCTCGCTGGATACTCCTGAGAAGACAGATATGTAGGGGCATCCAGTTCAACATGGCCATGCACAGTACCATCCAGCTGATGGCCATGCACTAATTTAATGGACAGAAATAGCATGGAGCTTGAAAGACCTTTCAACTACATTATAAATGGATTGACAAGGCGATGAATAGAATGGAATTCTTCGCTATATTTGAATAGAGTAAATATCTTTTCAAATGGAAAACCTATTACGTTTTCAAAATCTTCAAAGCACCGCTTGCTATTTCAAAATCAACGGTCCTATTTAAATAAAATTAATTTTAAAAAATCAACAGCACAAAAATTAAACAATAATTAAAATACATTTCTCTATCTTTCAATTTAATTTTACGCAAGCAATCACTGAAGCAAACAAAAATAAATAATACATACCTGGAGAATATTGAATCGAAACCCTTCCTTTGAGTTATGTCCATATGCTGGAAGCAAATAAGTAGATGGAGATGGTAATCGTCGTTCCGCCAATCTCAGGCAAGTAAGGGAGAAATAATTTGTCAAGTCTCTATTCGATTCCAATGCGCCCAACACTTTGTATCTTTCCTGTAGAAAAGTGGCCACTTTGATGAATAGCTTTCATCAGGTAGCTTGATGGAAGCCGTGCCGCCGATCATTGTCGACAGAGAATGACTGATGACTAGCTTTTATCAGGTAGTTTTTAGGTCCTCCAAAACTGGGCTTCCAGGATGCTGCAGAAACACTAAAATGGAGAGTGCCAACCGACACTAAGCATTTGGTGGAGCATTTGGCGGAGCAGACCCTGGATTTGCTCTTAGAGCAGCTGACGACCATTTCCACAGTAAAGGACATAGCCCCCACCTTATCATTACCCATGAACATCCCTTCTCAGTTTCCTCCGGAGCAATTTCCGACACCCACTTTCTAACATTTAGGAGGAGCCCCACATCCGAGCTCTTCTTCGCAACAGCAGTCTTTCATAACGAACCACAATCCACAGCGACCTGCACTCGGTCCTTTTGCAGGAAATTACTGTGTTGACGTTGCTCTGCATCCTCTACAAGAGTCGATATCGGAAGAGCTGAATGCATGGATAATTTCAATTGCCCTCTACATTGAATGAGCAACCTCACCATCGGTTAAGAGGCTCAATAGGTATGGTGGGAGAAAAGCAGCAACGAAATCAAATTGGCAGCAATAGTAGCGGTCTCCAACGAGGACAAACAACGAACCAATACTTCAACGGTAATAGAGACCTTAGACAATCTCTCCAAGAGCTTTAGGCGGAGAGGGGCTGGAATAACGGTCATCGCAGAAACAAATTACCCATTAGACAATCTCTCCATTTCCTACTGTGCGAAGGGGAAATCGAGCAATAATCGTTGCTCGAAATATAGTTCCTGAGATGTTGAAGTGGGATGTGATCAAAATAGCTAGCTGGTAGGCAGGTCATTGGAGATACGATACGAGTACAGAGAAACCATATTGTCCCAGGAGATACATCCCATGGAAACCAATACCTTCTTCTGGAATCCATACATCGCACAACTATGAGAGGAGCAGACTCATGAAAGATAGCAGAAATACAAACTAAATATGAAATCCTAACAAGCACTTGGGTTTCTTCAACAACCCTTCATCTAGGGTTTTAACAGTCGCTCTTGTATCTCAACCTTTCAACGGCCAGTTTTTGCGTTTGCTTTTAGCTTTTTCTAGCACTAACTTTTCTAACGATTATGAGTGTTGCTTTCGTTATTTTCTTTTAGCCTTTTTTTTTAGCACTAACACTAACTTTTCTCACAGTTATGAAGCATGTTAAATTTTAAATTAAATCTTTATAGTGGAACTTAATCTTTAGCCATCTCTAAATTGGACAAATGAAACCTGCCATATATATACTACCTATTTTGAAAATGAATATTTAACCATGTTTAAATTAGGCAAGGGAATGTGCTATTTATACGCTATTTTTTTAAAACCTAATTATAAAAGAAATTGTCTAAATATTGGACTATTGGGTAATCATCCAATGCTTTTTTTTTGCAAAATTTGAATTTAGTTGTGTTTTAATGGTGTTTTTGATGGTAGAAAGATATTCAACACCATAAAAAACCCTTGAATATAAAATGAATCCAATAGTTTTCCATTCACACTAAAATTCCATTCAATACGATATAATCCCAAATATATCTATCTATCTATATATATATATAATCCAGTTTTTTTTTTTTTTTTATTTTGCAAAATTTGAATTTAGTTTTGTTTTAATGGTAGAAACATATTCAACACCATAAAAAACTCTTGAATATAAAATGAATCCAATACTTTTCCATTCTCACTAAAATTCCATTCAATATGATATAATCCGAAAAGTATATATATATATATATATATATAATGACTTTTCCATTCTCACTAAAATTCCATTCAATATGATATAATCCGAAAAGTATATATATATATATATATATATAATGACTTTATTTAATCTAAAAAACATAAATAAAGTTACTTCCAATAACAATTGCATTTATTAAATAAAAAAATCTTTAAAACCATAAACATTTAAATAATTTTTTTAATCTATTGAAAATTAGAGTTATAAAAAATTACTTTTAATCTTTCTACTAAAAATTGGAAATGACTATATTTAACTAATACTATGAATACAATAATATAATGATTAACTAAAATCACACAATAAATACAATTCTTTATAATTATTTATAACTATATAATGAATAAAAGTCATTATAATTTAAATAACTAAAACGACTATAGAACATGAAAATAAAGATTACAGTTACTAATCATAACAAAAATAATAAAGAGTAAAATAAAGTTTTAATACTGTGACATGAATAAGTTAAAATGTTCAATGGTATATGTTGATATTAGTGGCCACTAACCTCCCTCTGCTAACTTAACATGGTTCTACATTTCAATATATTAATAGTGTTACTAGATTGTGAATTTTGACCACAATTTTTAGGCATTTTCCATGGGTGTTTGAGAATTGACATAGCCCATAATATTTGATTGGGTCGTCTACAAACACATAGAGCATAAAATAATCTTTGTAATGTCTTAAGAAACAATTCAAATAGAGTCTACATGAAAGTTATGGCCCTCGTATGTTTATGTATCAAAATAGGTTTATGTCCTCAGACCTTGTTCCTTTTGTCACCTCATCTCATAAGGTTAGGGTTTAAAATCCTTATGGTATTTTCCTCTCAAGGTTTTACACTTTATGTTAATCTAGACATTTTTTCTCTCTTGTAAGAATCTCTTGTAATTGATCACATAAAACACATGTCTCTTAAGAAATAATTTATAACCATTCTAGCCATTGCATACAACAATTTTCTTCTATTTCATTCATTAATAGAATTTATATTTCATTGTATTGTTGTCCTCTCTGTAATAACTCTATGTGATTCCATTTATATTTCTATCTTCATTTCATTCTCCAACATGATTTGAATTATCCATCAATATTGATTAAAATTTATTAAACTCTCATTTTATTTTGTCTAAATAAATCGGGAAGCAAAAACTACCCCACTTGCAAGAAAATTTGTAATTCACATGTTCATCGCTGCAAAAATTATAATCAAATTATGCCAATTTTTTTGAGTCCATGTTGTTAAAAAACATGTAGGTGGACACTTTTGGTGGTTAAAAATCAAGATGAGACACTACCAAAATGCATAAAGTGCCTCTCTAGCCAAAGTAATGATTTTGTGTGGATAGCAATTTGGTGGGAACATGATTTTCTTCTCATGTATTTAATCCCTACTATATAGGATTTGAACTAGGGGCTTGATTTCACTCAAATCTTGTTTCGTGAGTTAAATTTTAATCCACAAAGAATTCTTGTAGGCACCACGTGCACCTATATAGAAACACTTGGTAAAGTTGTATATTTGGCCCAGAACTCACCTGTAATGTTTCCAATGACCATAAGGAATATACTATAATTATATGAATTTGAAGTGCATGGATTCATCCATATCCTTGATTCCAACATTTAATGCACCATTCTTGTTATGCATGATGTCTAGATTTTGGCACAAAAGCTCTGAGTTATGTGATACAATTGTGTAGTTTTCCTTATTATGTTATAAATCATTGTTAAATGTATCCCAACTTCACTATTATATGATTTTAAAACTTATTCTCAATTTCCTTGTAGCATTCCCATATATAACTGTCACTAGGCCTTTTATCACTTATTAACGAGCTACATCGCTAGACTATGTAAAATCTCACATCTATCAATATATGACTATGTGCTCAACTAGCCTTTGGATGTCAACTATGAAGGAGATGCATAATGAGGCCAAAAGGGCACATCACCAACCACTCAAACAATCCAAATTTGATTTTAAGAGTAAATTTCAAGGTGTCAAGTCCAATTTGGTGAAACAATTGGTGCAATGTAGGTGATGCAAAAAATCATAAATATTGGGTAAGGGATAGTGATTCTTGACAATGACTTTATTAAGATCATGGCCTATAATATGTGACCAAAAACCTTTTTCGATTTTCCTTCATAGGGATAATGGAGGAAGGGGAACCACATGGAGACAAGCTAGGTCGGATATGGCCATATCCAAGTAGATATTTGAGTGGTGTTTGACCTTGGAAACCTCAAGGGGGAAGGGTGGGGGTGTAAATGATAGGTAGGAGAGTTAGGGAGAATGGTATTGGAAATTGATTTAATAGAATTATGAATATTGCATGTAGGAAGAAACATGGTAGGAAGAGTAAATCCATCAACAAACTCATGGATCAATGAAAACATATCAAAGGAAGGGGATTTCATATCATTTAATCAAGTTTAATGGAGTGGATGATGGATAAGAACATACATTTATGTAAGTTTACCTTGTGGATAAAATCAATCCAGTAAAGGGAACCGGAGTTCAAGGAAAATATATTACATCCTTGAAGAGATTATAAGTATTGTGCCCATCATTATACAAGGATTGGTGTTGATGTTGGTAGGGATTCCCAATATTAACAAGTCTCAACAATCAACATGGGAGATGTCACAATAATCTTGTGGAAAGGACAAATGGAAAAGGTAACAATATATTGTTTATTAAATTGCAAGTGATGGCGATGTTTTTGGACCCTACCTATATGAAAAGTGTGTAGTTGTAGTAATTTTGCAAACTCATGGTATACGAGGTTGGAAAGGTCATGTCTTTACAATGCCGAAGACCTAAACCCAAAACCCTTAGGGTTCACAAAACTGTGTCAGTTTCCCTAAACCGGCTTGCTAGAATCTAGTAGAGTCTCCTTCATCATGGCGATTCTCCACGTCTTCATTCTGTCGCTATCGGCCTCCCTGTCGCATGCGTGCCAACAGGTCACTTTTTCTGAACCATTCATCTCTAACGGCCTCGCCCACTAGGCATGCCAAGTCATTGCTTTACCTGAGCTGTCCTTTCCTTAACAAACTCATGCATTGGCCTCCTTCTTGATTCACTCGTGCCTGTCGCTCGGCACTCCTGGAGCATCTTTCCAAAATTAGACCACTACTGGTCCATCCGATACCTACACCTGATCCTTGTCCAGCACTCTGCTTTGCTGGTTCCACGTGGCTTGACTGCTTCATAGCACTACTTCCTCGCAACGATGGCCTTTGCGGTGCTTCTGAAATTCAGATGCTGTGCACAACTTCACAGCACCCTCAACACTTAGACAAAATTACATCTTTTTATGAGCTACGCCGAGCTCAGCTTTTCCTACTTATCAAAAATGTTACCAAATCTTTGTCCCAACTTGGGCCCAACACGGGGCCATTGTTGGTAGAATGGGTTTGACCTCCACCAGAAGGTAGAGGCCCGCCTCCTCCAAAGTTAGGTGGGGGCCCACCGCCTCCAGTAGGAGGTGGGGGTGGACTGATTGGGGATGGTGGCACTTGAGGGATGGTTGGTTGGGGTCCATGTTGTAAAATGGGCTGTTGCCCCAATAGAGTGTATAGGTTTCTGGGATAAGGTATCCCGTATGGCGCGTTTCTGGGGTGAGGTTGACCCGGCACAAATGTTAATGCAACCTAGATAAACTTGAATCCATGAGGGTTGAGTTACATTGGATGGCCCCCCAACATGAGATAATCCCACTGTGGATGGTCTAGTGGGTTGAGAAGTTCCAACGGGAGACCCGTTGGAGATTCCGCTGGCCATGTTCTGGTTAGGAAATGGGGCTTGCCCCCCAACCACGATAGATTGATCATTATTCATAGGTTGAACCAATGTAGGTTGTTGATTATCTACCATAGTAATAACATTACCAATGAGATAATCTGTGGGAATGGAATATCCTCCCCTTGAGTTTTGAGGTGGGGGAGGAGCTGGTAAAGTAATTGTGGTAGTAATAGGTGTGTTGGACTATTGTCCTTCCACTGGTTGGTTTGCTTGAAGTGCAAGACTGGACTCTTGTGAGGGATGACCAGTCTCATTGATGGTCACATGGTGGGTAGATGGTTCGGGTGAACCATAAGATATCGGATGAATTGAGGTATCTCTATACCCAGGTCGTTGCTCAAGACTTTGTCTTCAAAGTTCATTACCCTTAATACGTAACCGATCCAAGCATTCTTGAATGGGTGCAAATATTTTAGCGGGGTCGGGCATGTAGAAGGGTCTAGATAGCTCTAGAGTAGTCTAGTTGGGTGGTGATGTGATGGCAAAATGGGCCACTAGGTGACTGGTAGAAGATGTCCATTAGGCTGGTGAAGGACCAAGAGTTGTTGCAGGGTCATCCTGGGGTCGGTTTATCCATTCCAACAATCCAGGTTCTCCTAGCATGATGGGAGAAAGATATTGTGAAGTGGGGACTTGCGCTCCTTGATCCTGCGGGGGATGAGAGGCAGGTGAATCTAGAGGAGTTTGTGGAAACAAATGTCCTCCATTGTTCCGAGTGGGGTTTTCCACTTTAGTAACTATGACCATGTTACACTGATCCATTCTTTCCCTCGAAATAACCTCCAGATTAACGGGATATTCGGGTGATAAGTTTAAGATCCTACAGGACCTTCTATAGGGAAAATCCTCCAGAGTGTCAGGACAGTCAGCCAGGATGGCTGAAACAAAGTTTCTCCTAAGGGTATTGTACAAAAGAAAAGCAGTCCAGAAAAGTCTACTCAAACTAAGGAAACAAGCAGACTTATGTGACAGAGTGGATTCAAAAGTCTGGAACCTCACGGGATTATCAAGGCATCGCAAACCGCTATATACTGCAGGGTCCAACAATATGATGCGACAAGGAGGATTGGGACCGTACCCTTGTCTTCATACCCGATTACCTAGATAGTATGTGCGTGCTAATCTCCCCGAATGATGTTCTCGGTGTATTGTTTTGCCAAGACGACTAGATGGTTAACTCAGTTGGTTTCAGGAATCCTAGTGGTGTCTCCCTATATATGTAAGGTACGTGGGAGCTCAAATACATAGTGATGTTGTCTAATGCACAACCTTTCAGCAAGAAACCTTCTGATATACTACCGAGTACGTGATATACCCTTCGATATATGCCAAGTACGGCTTATGGTACTTGGTGGGTACATGAAGGAGCTCGATATACCGATAAGTACATGGAAGACTACAATACCCCTGGGATACAGTGTTGGAAAATAACGACACCTGCCACACTTAACAACGCCGGAACATGTCTCTAGCTTACACACAAGTTGCTATAAAATTTTACCTAGTTCTACCGTTAATTTTATCTAGACAGTTAGGTGAATGCATGAGGTGAGTACATAATCGGAAGCATAATGCAAGTCCTGGCTCCACGCATGAAATATTCTTTTCTTTCAATGAATTCTAGCTATGGGAAGGAGAAATCTTTTTCTTTCCAACAAGATTGTGAAAACAACACAATGCAACAGTTCCCAATTCAGACAAACTTGACTATGAAAGTATTCTTTTCATTTTTGTGAAACTTAAAGTCACAACATTACTAATCCAAGTCACGACATTTTTTTTTCTTTTCAAAACGAAAATGATACTGGGTAATGAAAAGAGAGAATTCTAAGATGGAGTATGCAAGCTTTTCAATTTCACTTTCAATGGCCCAAAAACAATGAAAAATAAAAAATGCACCTATCTTTCCCTAGCATGGAAATACTTTTACAAAATTGGAAGTGTAGCTTGAGTCTTCCAAGAACATGAGCGATTCATAATTCAAGAAAAACACAAATGATCATACATTCATTCAACTTTCAAAAGATTGATAAATGAAACATTCCAATGCAAGAACAATTTTTCTTCAAAACATTCAAGAAATGATGGGAAAGAAGCACTTTTAACTTTTCAATGGATGCATCAAAGAATAAACTTGATAACAATTGAGCTTTCAAATCTAAATGAATGAGAAGAAAACACTACTCGCAACACTTGGTACACTCAGAAAACCCAAAAAAAGACAAACACTCAATCAAGCTGAAAGACACACTTAACTCAAAATCAAATAGTAGCAAGCAAACCAAGCAAGCAAAGCTCAAGAAATAATGTAAATGAGGTATGGAGGCTAATCTAATGCAATGATTAGATCAGGTATGGAAGGAAGGGAATGCAAGGGTGAGCGGATGAAGGTGGGGGAGACAAGAGTATCCACCACTACCGGTCCTCAGACTTGTCCAAGATGGAACCCAAAATCAATACAAATAACCGAACACTCAATACACGAATCAAGGAATGGGATCTCTGGCTGGATCTTGCAGCACAGAGGGAGTTCATATAGAAAACCAAATCCCATATTGACAAATGGAGAGGGGATGCCCACATGCCCAATTTTGACAAATCGACGCACTCTGTGCTTGTACACAGTGCGACATCGCAATTCACCAATGTGGGAAGTGCGACGATGTCGCAGTATACCAATGAAAAGGATGTGATGAGTGACTAACGGGTAAAGAACAGATGCCAGAAATGACATAGTGTCACTCGGTTTCCACTAACCAGGTGCGACAGGCGAGATCTAAGTCCAAAAATGAATCAAATCTCCAAGCAATGAACTATGGAATGGTTTGGAAATGAGTATTATAAACTCAGAGGAAGCATAGCAAAGTATTCAAGATGAAGATCTGATAGTGAAATCAACTCACGAAGCAAAAGACAAATGGAAGGCTTGTGTCAAGCAATCAACTCAAAATGACTCTCAGGCAATTACAAAATCAGATGTGTATTCCCTAGTATGGTTTCCATATTTGTTTATCGGACAATCTACCGAGAGCAGACTCAAGGCTTGATCTCCCTAGCTCAATGTAAGTCTAGAACAAATGAGATAGGATACGAATGCATTTCGTAGATCTACTCAAGGATCGAGTACTAGATGTCTTACCTTTCACTTCACGATCCTTCCTCCTGAATGTTGCTCCACATCTCATGGTCGTCTGATCCAAGCTGCAAGACCTATCAAGACAAGAAACAAGAGAAACAAGTAAAGGGAATCTATACAATAAGAGATCTAAGTGAACAGTTAAGCAGGTAGACTACTCAATATCATTACACACATGAACAATATTGGTGGAAAGCATTTGTATTACTGTAAAAATAGGGAAGTACATAGCAGAGATATAGAACTACAACCAAGGCTTAATGCTGTAGCCCTTCTCCAACAAACCCATTTTCCATTTCCTCCTAAGGAAGCTTGAGTCTCTCAAGGATGAGTAGAGATCTCTCAAAAGTGATTTCACCATAATGTAGACACCATAGACTTCCTCCCCTTAGAGTGGGAGTGAGCTTCATCTAAATAGGACTAAGTGGATAGGATAGGTTGAGATATGACAGGAGAGGCTTAAGGGATCTTTCCAAAGTGTTAGGAATCGAATGCCAACTCTCCCAAGAGGTCGGGGATAGGGTCTCAAGTTAGCAAGCTTCGAGAAATAACTCGAAGAAGCTATTTTTTCCATCTAACTAACTTCGTCACACCCTGTAATGGAGCAAGGTGCGATGTCACAAGTTGTAGGAGTGCAACCTACAATTACATCTCAAAACCTAACACAAATGTGTACAAATCCTTTCAGGTCAATCACTCAATCAGGGTAACTTCAGGGATGTATATACTGAAACTGATGATGGGAAGATTTTAGGTGTAACACCGATCAACAGCATCATAATCTACAAGACACACAATCCATTTACAGGATGATCAATCCCTCTCACTTTAGGACATAAGTCCAAGGATGATACAATCCTGATCGACTTATGGGATGATCAATCCCTATCAATTTAAGACACCATATCATGTCTAGGGACGATGCAATCCACTCGTCAACTTACACAAAGTCTAAGGATAACTTCTCGAAGACATAGGTCTTCGGATCCGTTTAGGACAAAATTCCAGGTATGAGGCAAACCACTCGTCTACTTAGACATAGTCTAAGGAAAAATTCTCGAAGACACAATTCTCTGGATCTGTTTAGGACAAAATTCCAGGGATGATACAATCAACTGGTCCACTTAGACAAAGTCTAAGCACCACTTCTCCAAGACACAAGTCTCCGGATCCATTTAGGGATAAATTCTAAGGATGATACAATCTACTTGTCTACTTAGACAAAGTCTAACGACCACTTCTCGAAGACACGGGTCTTTGGATCCGTTTAGGACAAAAGTCCAGGGATGATACAATCCACTTGTCCACTTACACAAATTCTAAGGACCACTTCTCGAAGACACAGGTCTCCAGATGCATTTAGGACTAAAGTCCAAGGATGATACAATCCACTCCTACACTTAGACAAAGTCTAAGGACCACTCATTGACCTCATAGTCAGAACAAGTATCCTCATCATCGAACTCATCATCGGAATAGGTATCCTCATCATCGATACACGTATCCTCATCATCGATATAAGTATCATCATCATCGACCTTATCGTCGATCCAAATATCATCATAGACCATATCACTCCCCCTTTCGAGGAGGATCCTTCTAAAATACACCAAGCTTGTCTCGAAAATACTCAAACTTTACTCGAGATAGAGGTTTGGTCAATACATCTGCAACTTGTTCATCAATGCTCACATACTCGGGCTTTATAGCTCCTTTTAGCACCATATCCCATATATAAAAATATAAGATCTCTATGTTGTTTGACTTATCACGGAACACTGGATTCTCCGTCATCTTGATACAACTCTGGTTGTCATACAGGATCACAATGGAGTCCATATCTAAGTCAAATAGTCTTGATAACAACTTCCCAATCCATATGGATTCACAACTAGAAAAGCAAGATGCTATATATTCCACTTCATCTGTGCTGAGAGCCACACTGGACTGCTTCCTGCTAAACCACGAGATCATAGCAGATCCTAGACAATAACATCCACCCAATGTGCTTTTTCTGTCTGAGACACTTCCAGCCCAATCTGCATCTATATAACCATACAATCTGAATTCATGATCTACAAGAGAATATAGAACAAATTTTATCGTACCTTTTAGGTACCTCATCACATGCTTTACAGCTATCAAGTGAACATGTCTAGGCTCAACTAGATACTGAATCGGGGTGTTCACAACAAAGCATATATCTGGCTTGGTATTCGTCAGATACATCAACGACCTAATAATCTGTTTGTACTGAGTCACATCCACTAATTTTGACAATTCATCAGCTAACAACTTCAATTTGGTATCCATGGGAGTGGCCATGGATTTACATTCCAACATATCAAATCTCTTCAAGATTTACACAACATACTTTTCCTGGTTGAGAAAGATTCCTTCTAGGCCTTGCCATACTTCCAGACCTAAGAAGTACTACATCAATCCGAGATATTTCATCTCAAATTCTGTAGCTAGCTTCTTCTTGCTTTCCATGATCCGTTTCTCATTTCCTATCAGAAATAGATCATCCACATACAGTAATAGTATGACAGGTTCATCATCCATAACATTAAGGTAAAGGTTAGGATTGTTAGGATACTCCTATACTCCATCCTAGTCCTACCAACATTTTCATTATTTGCAGTTTTAGTCTTGCATGCAATTGCATGCATCCCAGTCATCAGTCCCAGAACCTAGCCCTCAGCTAGCTAGCACTGGAAGCTTCTCACGAATCAGTATTAGCCCTCCTAGAGCTTAGTGCACCCTTCTTCCTTGATTTTAGGAAGCCACTCATTCTCTCTCACATACCACTCAGTTGAACTTCAGTTACCTTTAGTTCTCTCCTTGATTTAAGGAAAGAATGACTCTCAACTGACTGTATCACTCCAGTGGACCTCCAGTGAGACTAGACTACCCATTCTGACTCCATTTAGGTCCTCATGCACCCTCCACTAAACCTCCTTCATTCAGTTAGTGTCTCCATGTGACAGTTACACCTACCACACTCAGTTAGACTCAGTTTGACTGATAGTTGATAGTTACTTGTGCATTGATGACTCCACCGATGATGAGATAGACTTCTATTTGTGACTTGATGACACTCCAGTGATATTTTGATCACTCCATGAAGTCTAATTCGAATTTCCACCTTGGCATTCAAATCTTCATGGATTGTACTACTTATTTGTCCATATTGTGATTAATGAATCAGTGTGTGAAGCTATTTTGCTTCTATCTGAGTTCTAATGTATTATTATTCTGTTGCTCATTTTACTGCATTGACCACTCTTAATCTTATTCGTAAATTATTTCATTGTGAGTTATACATCAGCTCTTAGATCTACTGTGAGGATTTTCACATGGTATTAGAGCATGTTGAGTATTGTTTATCTCCATTCCTGAGAGTTTTTTGCAGGTTATTGTCAAGATTTTGAGTGCAGCAGTTTGTGCACTTTTGTAGCAATAGCAGTTGCAGACATTTCTATTGTTTTTGTAGGTATTCTATACCTTCAATGTATTCAAAAGAAATCCCTCCTCTTTCTCCTTTCAACTATGATTAATGGAAACAAAAAATGATAGCATATTTGAAGAGCCATGATCTCTTTGATTATTGTTTTGAAAGAGAGTTCGAATCCTTTGAAGAAGAGAATTACTGGTTAAATAAAGGTGACACTGTCTATGCATTCATGATGTATGTTGTGTCTCGATGCATGGTACACCACTTCATTGATGTTGAATCTCCAATAGAGCTATGGGCCCAACTTGATGAAAAATTTGTCAAACATAATGAAGGGATTTGTCCAAACCCTTTCGAGAGCAAGCCTAGTGATGCATTCGCTCCCCTTGATGGTCTCTTAGATCATGAATCGGTATCAAACATATCTCATATTGAAGTTAGCCACAAAGAAGAAGAACTTATAGATTCTACACTCATGCTCTAAATTTCTTCTATTTCGAATTCGGTGCCAGCTCACACTCTAGAAATTGCAGAGGTTCCTAAATCCTCTCTTGCACTAGAGTCTATTGGTTTGCATCATGATCTACTGATTGTTTCAAGGGTTAAATCAGCCATTGGAGGTAATGCATTCACGCTCCTTAATCAATCACCTCTTATTTACTATTGTAAGATCATTATTTCATGCTCTCAGAAGGTTATTGAAGATGATGGTCATTGCCATTCGCTTGGGATAATTTCTCATGCATTTACTAGTTTAGATCTCACCTCTAATGGTTCAAAGGAGATCTTAAGCAACCATGATTCAAGTCTTGGATCTGATTTGTATTCCAAGCAATCACTAATATTTGATGGTTCTTTTTGGCATGATCTCACCCATGACGATTCAAAGGAGAAGACAAAATTCTATCTGCATATTCATAGATTTGATCCTACCTCAGCTGATTCGAATCATAGATTCAAGGATCATCCTCATACTTTTGGATTTGTTCTCATCACATTCGATCTGAAGAGAAAGTACAAGCACATGCCTTTTGAGCATGAACCACTTCTTCCCAAGAAGAAGATACCTCCAGACATATGACCAAGCATCACACCTGCTTGAGTTTGGAGCATTTATTTTTGTGTGTGCCTTACAATCTATTTTGAGGGGGGGTATTTTTCCCATGAGGTTTTCCCCATTTACTTGGTTTATTGACTATTATTATTATTCATTTGTATTGGGTGACCTTTGGTCTCAGTTACCAGGGCCCAGGATAGATTAAGGGGGGGTGTTAGGATATTCCTATACTCCATCCTAGTCCTACCAACATTTTCATTATTTGCAGTTTTAGTCTTGCATGCATTTCTGCATGCAGCATGCATTCTGCATGCATGCATGTAATTGCATGCATCCCAGTCATCAGTCCCAGCACCTAGCCCCAGGAGCTTCTCACGGATTAGTCTTATCCCTCCTAGAGCTTAGTGCACCCTTTTATTCCTTGATTTTAGGAAGCCACTCATCCTCTCTCACCTATCACTCAGTTGCACTTCAGTTACCTTTAGTTCTCTCCTTGATTTAAGGAAAGACCGACTCTCAACTGACTGTATCACTCCAATGGACCTCCAGTGAAACTAGACTGCCCATTCTGACTCCAGTTAGGTCCTCATGCACCCTCCAATGAGCCTCCTTCATTCAATTAATGTCTCCATGTGCTAGTTACACTTAGTTACACCTACCACACTTAGTTAGACTCAGTTTGACTGATGGTTGACAATTACTTGTGCATTGATGACTCCACCGATGATGAGATAGACTTCTAGTTGTGACTTGATGACACTCCAGTGATCTTTTGATCATTGCATGAAGGCTAATTCGAATTGCCACCTTGGCATTCGAATCCTCATGCATTGTATTACTTATTTTTCCATATTATGATTAATGAATCAGTGTGTGTGAAGTTATTTTGCTTCTATCTGAGTTATACTATATTATTATTATGTTGCTCATTTTACTGCATTGACCACTCTTAATCTTATTCCTAAATTTTTTCATTGTGAGGTATACATCATCTCTTAGATTTGCTGTGAAGATTTTCACAAGGATCAGCTTTACTTTTGGTAAATCCCAAGCTTGTCAAGAAGCTATCAATGCTCCCATACCAAGCTCTAGGAGCTTGTTTCAACCCGTACAGAACTTTCCTCAACTTGCATACGTGAGTTCTTCTATCTTCAACCTCAAATCCTTGTGGTTGTTCTATGTACACTTCTTCCTCAATTACACCATTCAGGAAGGATGTCGTGTAATATCCACTTAATCATGGATGCAAGTGCCATGATGGTTCTAATGGAATTGTACCTTGCAACTGCTACAAATGTTTCTTCATAGTCAATTCCCTCATTCTAAAAGAATCCTTTGGCCAAAAACCTTGCCTTATACTTTTCAATGCTACCATCCACAGCATGCTTGATCTTGTATATCCATTTGGAGGATACCACACTCTTGTCTTTTGGTTTGGGAACTACATCCCAAACATCATTCTTCATTATTGATTCGTACTCCTCTATCATTGCTTCTACCCATTCTTTATTATGAACTGCTTCTTTATAAATCGTAGGTTCTTGATCTACAAGATCACACATCAAAGCCACATAGATGGAGAATGGCTTCATTTTCTTGCTTGCTCTAGTGGATAATTTTGGTGCTCCATATCTTTCTGCTTCCTGTATAATTTATCTTGCCCATGCTAGCTTTCTCTTCTGTGATATGTTCATAGGTGGGGGTTATTGAGGTTCTATCATATCATGGTCTTCTAGTGTTTCCTCTTCAGGGAAGGAAACAATTTCTATATTTCTAGGAGGTATATCTTCTTCATATACTTCTTCACACTAGCTCTTTCTAGATCTTTTGAGAGTAGCTTCTTCATCAAATGTTACATCTCTAGTAATTTCCATGTGATGGGATCTTGGGATGTATATTATGAATTCCTTGGATGCTTCACAATATCCAACAAATATTCCTTTCTTTCCAGAAGGGTACAACTTAGTTCTCTTCTCTTTTGGTATGTGAACATATACAGGGAACCCAAATATCTTAAGGTAGCTTACCTCAGGCTTCTTCCCTGTGACCATTTATTCTGGAGTCTTGAATCCAAGGGCATTATGAGACAATCTATTTTGGACATAGACTCTCATCCTTGCTGCTGTAGGCCATAGATACATAGGAATATCTTGATCATGTACATTGTCTTCACTGCTTCTATAATGGTTCTATTCTTTCTTTCCGCAACACCATTCTGTTGAGGACTATAGGGAGTACTTAGTTCCCTCTTGATTCCAGCTTCTTTACAAAAGAATTCAAAATACTTTGAAGTGTATTCTCCACCATTATCTTTTATGAGTGTCTTGATTCTCTTTTTTGAATGATTTTCTATCAAGGCTTTGAATTCCTTGAATTTTTCAAAGACTTCATCTTTTCCTTTTAGGAAATATGTCCAAGTCTTTCTTGAATAGTCATCAATAAATGTAAGGTAGTATTCATATCCACTCAAAGATGTGGAGTTCATTAGACCACATACATCCGAATGGATCAATTCCAAAGTGCTTTTAGTCTTTATTTCACTCTTTGGAAATGGATTCTCGATATTCTTCCCTTTTGCACATCCTTTGCAAGTGCCTTCATGATCAACCTTCAAATATGGTAATCCTGTTACTACTGTTCTCACATACGGTGGTGCTTTGTAGTTGATGTGAGGAAGCCTTCTATGCCATAGCTCACTTGGGCTAGTGGATTCATGAACAAGGGTTGCTTCTAAGTGTCCCTTGATTTTGTTAACAATAAAATTAACACCCTTATTCAAGTGACGGAAGAAGCGCATTTTTACCATGCACCTATAGCAGGAAGACGTGACACAAGTTCATGCAGAGATGAATCCTTTATAAGAAATGCATTAAAATGCATTAATTGTGCTTAAACTCATTTTAAATGGTGCAAAAAGCCTAAAAACTATGAAAAATGGGTTTTTACGTTACAATAATCTAAAATGGATTATCCCACACTCAAAAGAGAAACCTAAGGCAAATTTGTCAATGCTATATAAGAGAGGCTTTGGGGCATGGTAAAGACACACAAAGGAAGAGCAACGAAATGCTGGAAAGATTTTGAAGGAGGAGAAAGAGCTCAAATTCTTCAAAAGCAAGGGTGAAGGAAGGGAAGCTCATGTCAATGGAGGAAGGATTCATATCTAATGCCATGGTAAGGATGTATTTCTCCATTGTTCTACTATGAATAGATTCAAGTTTCTACCATCTATGAGTTTAAATCTGGTTTATCTTGTATGAATTTAATTCTTGGATGGCTTTAAATCTTAAATATGTTTGTCTTGATTAATGAATAGATATATATCTTTTGGAAATTTGTAATAATATTTTCAAGTTTCTGACATAGGAACTCACCATTCCTTAGGAAGATAGTTAAACTAGTGTAGACACAACACTGTACTAAATGCTGTTATGGTAATGGCGACCATACTGGCTTGTTGAATTTTCTTGATTTTTCCTAAATTTTCTTCAAGTTTTGAGGTGTTCTTCCTTCAGGTCTTCTCCTTTGTAACTTAAATATCATTAAAAGAACTTAAGATCCAGTGAAAAAAGCTAAAGATCAACCTAAATGCACCATTAATTCATCAAGTTCTCTTAATTTACAGTCAGATCTGATTTTCTTGATTTTTTAATTGAGTGTATGTCTGAAATAGTTTGAATTTCTGGGATTACTTGAAGTCTAGTTTGTTATAAATCACCATTAAAGATATTATCTATGCTCAAAACTGGCTTAAAATTCTGTCTGAATCTTTATTGAAGTTTAAACTCTGGTTTGATCTTTGCTGTGTTAAAGTCTTTTAAAGGATTCGACCTTTGCCTTGTTTTCTGTTAAAATTTTTCCAGATCTATATTCAAGTCTCTGCATGTTGAACTATACATAGAAAACTTCCTTAATTCATAGGATCAATGCTCTGTCTGCCTGAGGATTCGTGGGAATGCATCCTCTTCGTAGTCTAACCCCATGTTCAACTTTTTACCAAGTGTTTTTATCTCTACATATTAAGCTTTTTAAAAGCTTCAACCTCAATTAAATATATACATTGAAGTATTAATATTTGCGTGAATCCATACTCCGGCCTGCGTGTAGCTGCTCTTAATAATCTTTTGGATTGAAGGTTCGCCGAGATTGCTGGAGCTTCTGCATGTATTTTCCCCTCAAACTCTGCATGGAAAAGCTCTGAAACCCTCTGCGTTTAAATTGTTGATGCATCTATATGATGAGTGCATTGGACAATGTTTTAAGCTCTGCACCAGTGCAAAGTCCCAGCCTTAACTAATACGCCATCACCAAGATCCATGGTGAATGTGGGAAGCATTTGACCAGCGATTGGGCACAAGGCCAATTTAGAATTTGAATTAAGACTGAGGACAGATTCAAAATCCGATTTTTAATCTGACCTTAACACTCTGCGTAGATCCTTAAAACTCCCGGAGATGGAAAAGCTCAGCGTTTAAACCTTTAAAAATTTCTCCCAAAATATTTAAACCATGCCACGATTTGAAGATGGAACAACTCAACGTTAAAGATTTTTCCTTTGCGTTTAAAAATTCTTCAAACTCTACATTGAAAGATTTGATATCCTGTTATCTATGTGTGTTCTTCACACACTGCCATGATTTGCACTTGGGAGGCATTTTCATTTGTTGTTGTATGGTGAATGATGCATTGCTTCCAACCCTTCGATCTCTGCATTGAATCTCTACACCTGCTTTGCGTGATTCTTTTTCATTGTGCTCTGAGTTTATTCTAGCTCTATGTAGATTGGGGTTGAAGGTTTGCAAAGACTTATTGAAACCCTGCAGATGCTACGATTTGGAAACTCTTCCCATCGTGTTAAACTCGACATGTTGATGTACTCTGCCTCTGCTTGTGAAAGATATTACACCTCAGCGTTTAAATGCATTCTTTAACCTCTGCGTATGTTGAGACTCAGCATTATTCTTTTAGCTCGACGTGAATTTTCATTGAAGCATTCAAGAAATTCAATCTCTGTCCCTTAAAATCTGCCTACTTCTCTGCTAGGATCTTCAAGCTCTGCGTCTTCAAGATATTAGTCTCAGCTTTTAACTTCTGAGTTTCTTGAAGCTCTGCATTAAGGATAGGATAAGCTTTGAGTTTCTTTAAATCTCTTTGAGACCTCAGCGTTCAAGGCTAGGGTAAGCGAATCGATCTCCAAACTCCCCATTAGTTCAAAGCGATATTGTTTGGGTGAAATTCGAGCGCCAAAAGCCTGGTAATTTGGAGTGCTTTGATTTGTCGCTTAATGCCTCCAATTTTTAAAAATTATTGCAACATTTTGATTAACTTGAAAATGTGTTTACCATACCTTGGAAAAGATTGAAGAGTTTTGGTTAAATGAGGATGCATAGTGAGGGAAAAGAGTTTGGATTGAGTGGGGATATGTGTAGATGTATAGGCGTTTAAACAAACTATAAATTTTTTTTTATCAAATTGTTTTTCAAATCTCTAATTTTAGATTGGAAAAGAAAAAATTTTGCAACATTTTTGAAATTTGTTAAATCTTTAATTAGATTAACCAAAACAATTTTTGCACAATTTTTTAAAGTTTTTAAATCTCTAATTTTAGATTGGAAAAGAAAAAAATTTGCAACATTTTTGAAATTAGTTAAATCTTTAATTAGATTAACCAAAAAAAAATTTGCACAATTTTTAAAGTTTTTAAATCTTTAATTTTAGATTGGAAAAGAAACAAAATTTGCAACATTTTTGAAATTTGTTAAATCTTTAATTAGATTAACTAAAAAAAAATTTACAAAATTTTTAAAACTTTTTAAGTCTTAAATTTTGGTTTAAAAAAGGAAAAAAATTTGCAATTTTATTTTACAAAGCTTGAAAAGTTTGGATTAGAATTGAGTTATGCTTGGATTTGTATGACTTTGAAGGTGCCATTCACACACATTTGCATTTGAAAAACACCTTACACATCACATGTTTGAGATAGTTTGAGAATCATTTCTTCCCAAAAAACAGAATTAAAACTTTAATTAGTTGCATTTTGTTTTAGAGTTAGAATATTTTCATGATTTTCATGCACAATTAGGGATGTTGGGGTCTGATATAGACTAAGGACATCCTACAACATCCTTAGACAGTCACCCAACTTCGACAGTTGCACATTTTCTCGGTGCACCATGCCTGGGTAGACTCATTTGGCTAAACCAAAGGCTTCACGGCAATAGCCCTAGGAATTATGTGGAATCCAATGGCTTCTGGTGCATAACTAGAAGTGGATGGTCTGTAAAAAACCCAACCTACTGTGAAAAGACTGAGTTAGGCAATTTAACTTAAAACATAGATTCCTTTAGGGTGAAAATATTCCAATTTTACAAAACCTAACAAAATACACATGGGAAATAGTTTAGCGGCTGCGTGCATATAATATGATTGGTTTAGCGGCTGTGTGCAAATATTAATGGATGCGTGCATCTATCTACAAGGTCCATGAATAGAAACAAATAGACTGCGTGCCATCCTGCCAAACCACATCCACCTTAGTCTTTGTCTTGAGTACAAAGAGATCCTGTTCAGTAACATCCTCCATGCATCCTTCTTGATCATGTTTCACAAGGTTTTTGAAGATTTTCTTGTGACTTAAAGCATCATCACTAATGTTTCTAAAATTTGCTTTCAAACTTTCATTCTCTTTAACGGTTTTTATGTCTCCATCTGATTCAATGTATTCCATATTAGTAGCCACTAATGTGGAAAATTTTGCATAGGTGGGAACCAAACACCAACCACCAATTTTCCAATTAGCATGAGAGAAACAAGACAAGAGTGTCAATTTATTAGGGTCCTGCTACTCTGCAGGTGTAGCTGGTGATTAGGAGCCACCACCTAGAACAGTTGCAACAATCTAGTTGATATATAGAGATCTGACTTCCACATTACTTATTGTACCTTCTACATAGTCTGATTTTCTTGTGACTTAAAGCATCATCACTAGTGTTTCCAAAATTTTCTTTCAAACTGTCATTATCTTTAATTGTTTTTATGTCTCCATCTGATGCAATGTATTCCATATTAGTATCCACTAATGTGGAAAATTTTGCATAGGTGGGAACCAAACACCAACCACCAATTTTCCAATTAGCATGAGAGAAACAAGACAAGAGTTTCAATTTATTAGGGTCCTGCTGCTCTGCAGGTGTAGTTGGTGATTGGGAACCACCGCTTGGATAGTTGCAACAATCTAGTGACATATAGAGATATGACTTCCACATTACTTATTGTACCTTCTACATGGCCTAATTTGTGTGTTCCTTGCAACCATTGAGCATTCTTGAAAACTATAGATGAACTGCCATGAACATGTTGACCTAGATAATAAGGATAATTCTAATATTCTACTATATTATGACATAAAGGGATTATGAATCCAGGATCATACCTCTTTATCTTGCACTTTGCATTGTCATCAAACATGACCATTACATTTTGTACTACATCGCCAACCCTGCCCAACCATGGACCACATATAACATAATCTCCCACTGCAAAGGGGCACAATCTTACTAGGATTTTGCTATCAATGTTTCTTATAATTTCTCCACTTAGAGATTTTAAAATTACGATGAGATCAACATTGATTATTGTGCCTGTTTTCCTTGATGGATCTAAAACAAAGGAAACAATGTCACCATAGAAAAAATCTATGCCAACTACTAAAATATCATTAATTTTCTCAATTGTTTATGCCAGACTTGTCGATATAATCCGAGCATGGTACTCAAACAAAGATTCACTCTCATCCTGATTTTCATTGTCACTACTGTTGTTGCCTAGATCTGAATCACCTATGCTTTTAGTCACCATTCATATCAAACCCTCTTGTTCAAAGATTTGGATTATGTCTTCTCTGTACATATCGGTGGTAGGTGATTTAGTAGCAGCTTCAGTTGTCAAATAAAATGATTCACTTGCATAGCTTTCAGATGGATGTGTATATTTAGACATGCAGTTCTCTTGTAAAAAAGTCACAAGTGATGACTAATATGTTATTACTCTGGGATGTCTTTGGACTTGAATGCATGATACTCTCTCTTGATCTTCATACTCCATTCAAATGCTCATGCCTTAACTGTGGTAACTTCCAATGGTGAATTTAATAGGCATTGGAACAGAACCTCCAACCAAGTTTAGAAGTATCAAGTTAATAAAACCTTTCACGGGTGTTCTCCTAGCATGGAACAAAAAAAGCAAGCAAATTTCTCCTTGAATGAACCTTATGCCCAACTTAAGAAATTTGATGACAATGCTTGAAATGTGCCATATGGAGGACAATAAATAAGAGCTTGTGGGATCTAATATATAATATATTTGATGGACCTAGAATTCAAATTTTTATCGCAAGGCTGTTTGTTTGGAACCCCCCTATCGCACGTCTTGATACCCAACACGTGTCCTCTTTTTTCCTTGAAGTCCTTGCATATTCCTATGTAGAATCCGTCTTCTGACTCTATGATTTGAGACTTGAGATTTTCCATCCTTTGAAAATTTGACACTGCAAAGTTGAAGAGACAAGGTATCAGTTAATATTGAATTAAAGAATGCAGCAAAACACCTATTAACTTAAAATGTGAGATATCAATTAATATTGAATTAAATAATGTCGCAAAACACACTAATACTAACAGTACCAAGACTTTTCCAAGAAGAAGTTGCAGGAAAATTGTTCATTCCCAATATAAAAATATAAAAATACTAAAAAAGAATGCACATTTAGCTTAGAAAAGAACAATGTTTACAATAACAAATAGAAGAATTCTATTCAAAATTGAATATCATAGTTGGGCATCCTTTTGGCATAGCATCATCATCCTTTCCTAACTGTATCTTTTCCAATAAGAGATGTTTGAAAAGATCGCATGGAACAAACAAAAATAAATAATCAGTTTGAAAAAATGTTTACAAATTCCTTTTTCAAAATGACAACATTAGAAAATAAAGATATATCAATTAGCTTCCCAAATTGATTTCTAATGAAAACTTATAAGAAAATACATGTTTCCTTGGCAAGTTAACAAATTTATTTGAACAAGTATTTCAAAAAATTGATGCATCCCTTTCTAAAAGATACTTTATTTAAATCTAATTTTCCCACTAATGTAAGTTTGTTCCAAATTATTTTCAACATCAATACAATTGAGCAACATGCTATAATTTCTCTCTAATCTAGTAAAAGCATTTGAATTTCTATTATCACCTTTACAAAAACTGACTTCCAGCTAATGTATCTCGGCTACAATTCATCCTGAGAGAAAAACATCAATGTATATCAATGACCCAGTATAGAAAACTTTTTCAAATTTGATTTACAATTGCATCTTGCATAGGTCAAGAACAAATATAGTCATATACACATCATAAATCTTACATGATCATCCTTATCCTCCTCTTCTTCTATCTCTCCATTCTCATCCTGTTAGAAAAAATATATGAAACAACAATTCATGTTATACTTTAATCGAAACATCAAAAACCAGCTTGGCATTTCTACTTGTGACCCACACAATCAACATTGTTTTGCTATAAAGGTAACTCCACATCCAGTTCCTTGATAATTCAAATTCAAGAAAACAGTTTCAAAACTTACAGTTATCTTGTCATCCTTAGAATCCTTAGCTTCCTCCTGAGTATGTATAAAGGAAACCATCAATGCAACGAAATCAACTGAACTATACTAGTATTTCAGTAAATTATTCAATAGTGCACAAGGGGAAATCAAGTTTTTGACTACGAGGAAGAAATATTTGACCTTCTACAATGTAAGAAAACATCTTATGCAACATACAGGAAAAATACCAAAATAAAATATATTACAGTTCATTGCAAAACATGTTGATCCACCTTCTCTTTCTAAATATTCAGAATTTAAGTACACAATAGTTGTTTCACTTCAAAAGCTTCCTTTTCAACCTAATGAAATTGAGTTTTCACATATTAAAAGTGTGATGACCTTCAGACCAAGAAAAATAAAGTAAAGAACTAAATAATGTAGTTTCCAAGAAACAACTTACATCATTTTGTTTCCCCATGTCTCCTCTGCCAACTTCTTTGCATGTTCAAGATCATCACACACTAAAATGTTATCAAATAATGTTCCTTATTTAAACTGTAATTACAACCAAGTAACATTTATTATATGAATTTTTTTTATGTAAATGATTGAACACAAGGAAAATTGATATATCACAGACCTTCCATAATTCAATTCCTAAGTATTTTAGATTCTAGTGTTCTAACCCACTGCACCTCCCAAAGAACAGTAATATTCCCAAGTTACAATATCGTTAATTGCATGTCTTGACCTAGTTTTGGATGAACTTTAACCTGCATATATATATCATGACTAGTGATCAAGTCTTCAATAAATAAATAGAAGTATTTACGAAAGTATTTAGGTGGAACCCAAACATTAATGTCAAGAACAAAAGCACCCAAGAGCATTGTACATCTCAAAAAAAGGTGAAGGATGAACATAGCAATAAACAGTTCATACATGTCTTAGCAATTTGGTACAATATTTCACTAAAATATTTTGTGGGTGATTTGGAGATATGTGAGGGATATGATCAAGGCTTAAATATCTTGTTAGAACCATGAGTTATGTGCAATAAACTCAAGCTTTGTTACAAATAACAGTAAGTTAAACCAGACCGAATTAATGTTACTTGAAAGACTGGTAATTAATCCTTCTATTGTATTTTTCAATTACCATGCACCACTAAACAAACTATTATTCCAAAAAATAAAATGGAAAGACAGTTTTAGGGAGAAGTCAATTAGCAATCTAACATAGAGCAATCAAAGACACTCAATTCTAGCTAAGCTCTAAGTTGTGCTCCATGAGTTCAGTATAAGACTGTTTCTGAATGAAAAATATATGCTTCCACAAATAAAAATCAGACTCAAGTACTCAAGATCATTATAAACCATAGAAATAAGATTCACGTGTTGTTTTCTTTCGATGAATATAAAATGCCTGTTTATTTTCTTTGTCAAATTTTTCTCATGACTCAAAAAAAATCAACATTCAACTCTAAAAGAGTTTCAAGAAACAAGAAGAACATTTGTGTTTTACAGTAGGTCAATTCTCATGCACCTTTTACCTGTAGTAGTTGTAGGGACCTCCATTTCGGGTTCCCCAAAAAGACTTCCCCGGAATTGGAAAATATAAGTATAATTAAGTTTATAACTTCCAATACAATTTTTTTCAGAAGAAGATATAAAAGCCACAGATTCAGTTCTATCTATTGTAGTTCATGAATGTCAATATATAAAACTATATACTCAGATTTATTCATTCTCAAAAAGATTTAGCAAAATAAATAAAATAAATACTTCAAACATGTTTTCGACGGTTGGTCCAGCGAATCGATGGAGTCTTCGAAGTGGTTCCCGCACGATCCAATCCAATTTCCTGACAAAGTACTGAGTGACCCCTCAGTTGACCTCCCTATTGTATTGGGGTTATTCTTCTTCACCCCGAACCCCTAAGCTAATGGGATCGTAAGAACACACAAGCTAGCCTCCCGAAAGGATCTCCCAATCCCCGTTCCGACTAATCCCAACTCCAAGGATAATAACATAATCCGAGATTATGATGACCATCCAGCATTAGGGAGCAAGAGATGTCTTTTTCTCCTTCTCCTCCCTCATTATATAGCAAAAGCCTGTGTGCCATGTGTTTGTCCATGCACATATTTAATTTAATTTAATATTTTAATTTTCAATAATCTCAAATACATGTGTCTTCTTAATGTCTTTAATGTGCACCTAAATCCCTAGATCAGTGGGAGTTAGGTGTAGAAGAGTTCTACTTCTCTTTTGGTTCTCATTTGGTTTACTTAACAATCTTTTAGTTAGACTTATTGCTTTCTACTTTTCTTTATTTTCCTAATATTAAGATTGAATTAAAAGATGATTCCCTTTACTAAAAGTATAATCTATTCTAAATTTCCTCCTTATAAAATAATTTAAATGAATAATAAAATTAATTAAAGTAGAATCTTGAATAATAATAAAAGAAAAACAATTCTTTTATTAATGACCTATTTCAATTCTTTATCAAAATAATGAAGTCAATTAAATAGAATCTTTAATAGAATGATTTAAAATAACAAAATCCAAAAAATTAAAATCTTTGAATAAAAATAATTCTCTTATTATTAATCTTTTTCAATCAGCATAATTAATCAAATTTAAATTGAATAAAATCAATCTCTTCAATTTGTTCAAGTTAATAAAATCAATTAAAATTTATTATTCAAATTAATAAAATAGAACAAAATGAAGTAATGTATTTCTTAAATCTTATGTGAAATTTTCATTTATACCATTGATTAATTTTCTTCCTCTCATTCTTGTCTAGGTACCACTTCGGTGAGCCCTTCTGACAGTTTCATTTCTTCTTTCTTATGGGGAGTACTGCGTAGCGATCGGGAACCGTTACCGCGATCTCTCAACTACGCTCCTTGGAGACTAAGGGATGTTGAGGGATAAGGCTCTCCTTATTGCACGCCCCTCAACTCATCGTATGCGACCAAATCATTATGGCCTTGATCGTACGACATACGCTTCCCTGGGTGAGCTGAAACCGCTTTACCCGTGCGTGGATTACTAATCCAGGGTGGACAGTCAGTCATCGTACCCCTATGTGTTCTTTCCATTCTTATGACCCCTATAATTCCATTGTGGGTGAATTAGTAATTCATCTTACCTACCACTGCACACACACACACTCAAGCGCACATTAGTAGCACTGCACTACGAAATATTTCATCATCCATCATTATATCTCAGTCAGTCGAGCATATATTTCATTCATCCTTTTCTCTCAATCAGTAAATCATATCTATCATTCATCATTCTATCTCAATCAGTCGAGCATATGTAACATTTAGTCATCCTATCTCAATCAGTCGAGCATATCTAACATTTAGTCATTCTATCTCAATCAGTCGAGCATATATAACATTCAGTCGTTCTATCTCAATCAGTCAAGCATATGTAACATTCAGTCACCCTATCTCAATCAGTCGAGCATATCTAACATTCAGTCATTCTATCTTAATTAGTCGAGTATATCTAGCATTTAGTCATTCTATCTCAATCAGTCGAGCATATCTAGCATTTAGTCATTCTATCTCAATCAGTCGAGCATTCATTTATTAAGTAAAGTAATAGTTTCTATAACTGTCGTTCAAGCATTTTCAAAGTAAATTCAAATGGTTTGTGTTTTACTTAGTTGATTCATGTCAAAACTAGTACCTCATTATTCTAAACAATTAAGGTACCGAGGCGGGCATCACATACACCCCCCCTTATTAAAAATTCATCCCGAAGTTAAGTCTCATGTGCTTCCATGGTGAGTTTTCACTTCCTTTTCACATTCATTTCTTCAATATATCCACAATTGATAATAAAATTTCATTTCTTATTTTCTATCCTCATATAAGTATAAACTGCATAATTGGTAATATAACTAAATCGTACCTTTAGTAGTGTAGCAATCCCCACATCATTTCTCCCTTGACATCGCTAATTGTAACCGGGATTGAAATCATCTACGATAAATTCTTTCCATTCAACACAACTATTATGTACATGATTTACAAAAATCCTTAAAGCACTGACACATTTCAGCATAAGGGATAAAATATTCAATCCCAATTTCTTCATTTTCTATAGTTACGTATACTATCATATATTTTAAATAGTATCTGAATTTCAAAATAAGAGTTAACCCTTCCAAATTCTATTATGCAATACATAACTTAACCATTCCTAAACCAATCTTACATGCAACCTCTCTCTTCTCATACTCCAAAGTATAATTAAATACTAGAGTGCCATTTACTTAGTATAGCTAAAAGTATAATCTCAGATTTTTATAAACAAAGTCATGTAAGGTTTTCTTCTCTTCCTAACTTAAGCACAGTTAAGATTCTATAATTCAATTAAGTTTAACTTCTCTCTTTTCACAATTCAAAGCACGATTACAAACTAGTAGTGCATACCTGTGAAGCCATCGCCTTGATTTCAGAAAATAAGAATTTACAACCAATCAATAAAATTCTTGACGCATGACCCATCATCAAAGTATATGAACCCTGATATCATTCAAACTATTATACCAGCAAATTTAGTGAAGAATAATTATAACCTATTCAAGAAGCTAGAAATATTCTTGCCGAGGATGAAGAAGTAAAAACCACAGCTCTGGCTTTTCAATGCCGATCTTTATGCATCACCAACAAACCTAAATGTAGGGTCTCTTCTCATGAGCAAGAGAAAAAAAATATTTTTGTACTAACATCCTTCGTATCAAGTGTAGGTCATGAACTTAGCTTGGAAGACAATTATCACCATTAGTATCCAATCTTTTTATAGAACCATAATTACCATACCAATCATAGCTCATGATTTAGTTACTTAATCCATAACTTCAAACAAATCATTTAATACACATATCATCTTCTCTTCCTTAGCTTACTGAAATCCATCTAAAGAATCATTCAGGTTTCCCATCTTTAAATTCAAAACCATATACCAAATGTAGGACTTCGACAGTTGATGAATATTTTTTTTTTCAACTGTCGCACAGTTAAATAAGGTCGGTTACTTACTCAGAGAAAGTGATCATGAGGAACTTCCTTTAAAACTCAATGAATCTACAATTCTCATATCTACCAGCAGATGACTTATAACATAACACATAAGTATTTCTTGTTGAACTAAGATGAACAATTTAATTCTCCAGCCTATTGTAACCATACTATTTCTATATTATAAATATGGGAGATGCATTTACAGGTTCCCTTTTCCTATTGTCGTAAGGTATACATACTCCCAACATTCATAAAAGAGACACCCTTTATGGTACCTAATGACTCTTCTTCTTTTGAGTAGAAGGTACATATTCCAAAATATAAATAGAAAGATTACTTTCTATACTTTATACATAGTTAAATACATTCTAATGACTCTTCTTCCTTGAAGTAAAGTATTCACATTTCATAACATAAAACTTATTCCAACATACCTTAAGGGAACTACTCCCTATAACTATACATAAAATCTAAGACTCTTTTTCTCTTCAACTGAGTATTCATAATGTCTTTAAATGGTTCTTTTCTTTGGGAGTAAAATAATTACATTTTATATTTTATACATGAGAATTTCATCCTACTTCTTAAGCACAACTACCTAATGTATTTCTCCTTTTCTTATTGAAGTATAATATATATATTCCAAATACAAAATAAAAGAAAGTGCGACAAGTGGTAATATCATCATTTTGTATTTGTATTCCAATATATAAATAAAAAGAGATTTCGACAAGTGACAAATGTAGGGACTTGGTTTCTCCAAAAGACAATTTTTTTTTAATGACAATACTTTTACATTTCGTTCCATCTACATAAATATTCTAATGCAACTCTTTCTATATATAAGCATATAAATGCATTACTACTATCTATCTCCTTATGAACACAAATATACATATTGATGAAATGTATTTTATATACAATGTGATCACAATCACAAACCATGATTCTCTAATACATTTTAATTGGATTGAACATTCAAAATAAATGAGTCATAATCAAGTTAATAATACAAATAATAGATTAAATTTATATATGTATGAAGTTTCAACTTAAAGTAAAAATTAAGTTTTAGAAAATAAAAATCTTTAAACTTAAAGAGTTTCACAAGTCAAATTATTTAGTATAATTTATTTTTTATTATAATTGTGTTTATTTTAGAACCATAAGGATCATCATTATCATTGAGAAAACACTTATTTTTAAATGAACATATGTTTTTGAAATAAAAGAAAGAACATATTTAAATATTTGAGGATTTCGTTCGTTCTGAATCAATATAATATATAAGTAATGTATTAATTCTAATTCTACATATCCCTTATCTTCCTTACATATTCGTTTGCATACACACCTTTCTAATGCATCATAATTAAATATATTATTATTCTAAGTATCATACAATGGAATTAACTTTTCTTGCTCTAATCATCCATGAATAGGAGAATAATTACACAGTTTCAATTCAAAGTTCGGTACATCTTTAATTATGAATAGGATATAATATTATGCATGTTTTTATCATTTAAAAGAAACATGTAAGATACTTTAACCATTCCGCTACCCCTACTATCATTACATGACCTTTCGATTAAATCTAAAGCTTAGAATATTCACTTGTGACCTCGGATCTTATTCCAGCTCCTTAAGGTTGAGCATGAAAATATTTTAAATACACTTTTTCGTAATTAACACATCCTAAGCGGAATTTATAAGAAAATACATACACAAGCACTCCAATATAAAGACCAATTCGATCACATAGATAAGTGGATGATAATTAGTTCCAACATAAATCTAAAGCTTCTCTAAGTATGACGATAGATGAATTTGGCGCTATTAAAGGAGCAAGATCTGGAAACTCTTGTCGAAAAAGATGACCACGGGATGCAGCAACAAAACACAGGTTTGAAAAACAATTTTAAGATCGGCATTCGTCATTCAGAATCAGAACCCCGGAATTGTTAAGATTTTTTTTTTGAAAAGAAATTAAAATCCAAGCACAACCAAGATCGGGTTCAGAAGTCTTCAAGTTAAATTTTAAATCAATATAAATCTGCGATTGTCATCTACATAGAAGCACATGTTTTATTTATTTTATTTTTAAAAGAATAACAGCTATGATTCGTGATCGAATTCTGGTCACGCCAAGGAGATGGGTCAAAACAGGTTTACAAGTCATTTTTAGGAGATCTGCAATTATTAATGTACAGATTGTGAAGTGGAACGCACATAGTGTTATACTTCATCTTAGACGGCTCTGAAGGTGTGAACTCGACATGATCTTTTTTTTTTTAAACAAATGTAATTTGAAGTTCAAAGCTGGGAGAGAAAAAAAAATGCCAGAGAAATGAAATCAATGATATTTTTAAAGGGGTAAAAATAACTCGAAATTCCAATCTGGAAATACGCCCAGAAATGGAGTCAACTAATATTCTTTTTTTTTAAAGGGAAAATGCCATCGAAATTCAATAAAAAAAAAGCAATGCCGAGAAATAGGTACGCAGTGTGTGCATTATAAATTCTGAAACACAAAAAAAATTTAAACAAGAACTCGCTACACAGAGAGTTCGCTTAGATCGATGCCTTCGGTTTGGGCGTATGAGAGCGATCTGAATTTAATAATGCACAGAATGCATTTCCTAGGTCGAGATCTCCATATTGAATAAACGTAGGACCTGTATACTAAATACTTCACAGAGATGATTCACACAGGTCGAAACTTTTAACTAGAATGTAAGAGTGAGAATAGTGGGAATAACCATAGAGTTTGATGAGACACAGGATCGAAAGTCTACCTCTGCGTTCAACATGGATTTGAGTATGTGTTGATGTATATGTAACTTTGGAATGTATTTCATCTATGTATTTCATATATATTTATTGTACCCTTATTAGAGATGTGTTATTCCTCTATAAGGAAGTGTCATCATCTGGATTGACAAGTGTCGCAAGTGTGTGTACTTGCCAATGGGTTATTAGACCACCATGTGGGATCGGCCCTGAATTATATATATTATAATGTGGATGTACCTAGCTAGACAAGTCGGCCCCAAAAGGTCACTCGGCAAACAAATTAGTATAAATAGAGATCAGCTGATCTCTATTTAGATCACTCGGAAAAGTATCTCACTCTTACTCAAAAAGTGGTGCACTAGAGAGGAGGATCATCTGCTACTAGGAGACTATCTCAGTGTATTTTGGTTGTACTTTGGCTGAGCCATTGCTCTCTCTATCTCTGAGGAAGTTGTGGGGTTTTTCACCTTAGGGTTTTCCCCATGGAAACTCTGTGTCTCTTGTCTCTCATGCTTTTGATTCTTGTGATGCTTGTCATGCTTATTTGGATTGCCATACATTGATATACTGTATATGTTATTCTCTCAACAAAGATCCTAGAGTATTGTGAATTAATGCTCAAAATTTAACATGGTATCAAAGCTAACCTGAGAAGAAGACATTTTCCAGTGACAGAAACTTGAGTTTCTTGTTTATTGGGTTTCTCTCCACAGATTTTGGAAAAACAGTATGGTAGATTGACTCTACTCATCAAGGCGCATCAATCTATCCAATCAGAATTCAATTCCGAGCATTTTCAGATTTGGCCCTAAAAATTAGGGTTTCCACAAAAATAGGAATTTCTGGAATCTAAAGACACAGCTAGAAGCTCCTTGCAAAAATCGAAGTTTAGAGCTTTGGATCGAAATTTTTGGCTTGGTAGATCTCCGAGAAACTCAAACCCTAATTCAGGGCTCTCGTGAGTGGAGGACAAAAAGTCAAATCTGAAGGGTAAAACTTTGCTGATCTCAAATTCTGAATGCACCAGGATGATCAGCTCATCAAAGCACATCTTTCTATCCTTTCAGAAATTTGAAATTCACATTTTGAAATTTTAGGGTTTTTTCGACAAACCCTAATTCGGGACGAGATCTAGTTTTCAGCATTTCAAGTGGTAAGACCTAAATCTTTTCTATTTCCATTTGAAGTACTCTTTAAGATGTCTCTCCACACCAAGCTTGAGGATAAGCTTGAAGGGGTTGATAACTTCCAAGCCTGGAATTATAGGATTGGGTTAATCCTGGAAGAGAATGAGTTGGACTCATATATAAAAGAAGACATCCCTATCCTAGAGGATGAAGAGGCCAAGGTATTGAATAAGAAGAACTTGGTCAAGGCAAAGAGAATCATTGTTGATTCTATCAAAGACCATCTCATACCTCATGTGTCTTCTCTTAAGACACCCAAGGAGATGTTTGACTCTTTGACCAAGCTATTTGAAGGGAAGAACATAAATTGGAAGATGACCCTGCAGAACCAATTGAAAGGAGTAAAGTTTCAGAATGGAGAAACCATTCAATCTTATTTTTCAAGGGTCTCATAGATCAAGGAACAACTAGAAGTAGTGGATGAAATGGTGGAGAATGGAGAAGTGGTGATGACCACTCTAAATGGCCTACCGAGGTCATGAGATTCCTTTATTGAAGGAATTTGTGCAAGGAAGAAGTTGATCTCCTTCAACAGATTGTGGGAAGAATGCTCTCAAGAAGAAGCTAGACTTATAGCTCGTGAGGAAAAGATGGGAGGTGAAGATCAAGCTCTTGCAGCTCACACCAAAAGAAGCAAGCCCAAAAAGGAGCACTCTCGCCACAAGAGATCCTATCAAAAGAATAAGAAGGATCTAAGATGCTTCACATGCAATGAGAAGGGTCACTTTGCTTCAGATTGTCCCAAGAACAAAAGGGATAATAACAACAACTCCAGCAAAATGAAGAAGGGCAGCAAAAGAAAGTTTCATGCTCATGTTGCTGAGGATGATAAACCTCCAAAGAAGAAGGCTAGGGCAGAAAGTGATGATAGTGATGTTGAATCATCAAGTGAAGAAGAGTATGTTCTAATCTCTGCTCTCACAAGAACCATATCCCATGGTTTTAATGATTGGTTGATTGATAGTGGATCTTCCAAACACATGACTGGGTTTAAGGAATCTTTTGTGAATCTATCTGAACATGAATCACCCCATAAGGTGAAACTTGGCGATTATTATCAATACCCAATCAAAGGAAGTGGTGAAACCTCCTACAACCTAGATTCTAGAAAATATTTGAAGATGAAAGAAGTCCTTTATGTACCTGGGCTCAAGAAGAACTTACTCTCCATCTCTGCTTTGGATGCAAAAGGTATGAGGGTTGCATTTGTGGATGGCCAAGTCCTAATGTGGCCAAAGGGAAAGACCATAGATGATGCAGTAGTGATTGGAGAGAAAGAGGGAGGTTTGTATAAATTGAAGGGACAGCCTGAACATGCCATGGTGCATGAATCCATGGAGCCAAGTGAACTTTGGCATAGAAGACTTGCTCATATGCACTATAGGGCACTTCCAATTGCAAGCAAGGCTGTAGAGGGTCTTCCTGAAATCAAGACCAAACATGAAGGTGTTTGCAAAGGATGTGCAAAAGGTAAGAACATTAAAAAGGCTTTCCCAAGTAGTGAAAGCAAGGCAAAAGATATCCTGGAAATCATCCACTCAAATGTATGTGGTCCTATGTCATCCAGTTCTCTGAGTGGGTATGTTTATTATGTCTCATTTATTGATGACTTCTCCAGGAAGACTTGGGTATACTTCTTGAAGAACAAACATGAGGTGTTTGATAAGTTCAAGGAATTCAAAACCTTGATAGAGAATCAAACTGACAAGAAGATCAAAACATTCAGATCCGACAATGGTGGAGAATTCACCTGAGGTGACTTCAAGAAGCTTTGTTGTGATTCATGGATTAAGAGGGAGTTGACTACTCCTTATAATCCTCAACATAATGGAGTTGCAGAAAGGAAGAACAGAACTATCATGGAAGCAGCAAGGGCAATGCTGCATGACCATGATCTACCTATGCATCTATGGGCAGAAGCAGCTAGAACAACTGTATATGTGCAGAACAGAACACCCCACAAGATATTGGACAACAAGACACCAGAAGAGGTCTTTTCTGGTAAGAAACCTGAAGTCAGTCATCTCAAAATATTTGGTTGTCTAGTATACACTCATGTTCCAAAGGAAAAGAGGACTAAACTAGATCCTTCAGGAAAGAAGGGTATCTTTGTGGGTTATAGTGAAAGCTGGAAGGCTTACAAAATATACTTTCCAGGGTTCAAGAAGATTGATTTCAGCAGGGATGTAACATTTGATGAAAACTCAGGATTCATCAAATCAAGGAAGGCACCTATCGAAGTTTATGAAGAACCTAAGGAAACTAGATTTCAAGACACTACCATGACTGAAGCAGTTCCAGAAGTTGTTCGTGAGTTTGAAGATCCGCAAGAACCTGTAGATCCACCCCGTGAGGATAAATCTCACAAGAGGAAATTTGCATGGGCTAGAGAGCTCATTCAAGATGCAGAAAGATTTGGCATTCCAGAAGAAGAACACAGAGCAAAGAAGAGAACCAGATCACATACCAGCTATGTTGCCTTACTCTGTGACATTATGAACAAAGAGCCTTCCAATTATGAAGAAGCAGCGGGAAAGAAAGAATGGAAGGATGTCATGGTTGAGAAATACCAATCAATAATGAAGAATGATGTTTGGGATGTTGTCCCAAGACCTAAAGAGAAGTCTGTTGTGACTTCCAAATGGATCTACAAAATCAAGCATGCTGCGGATGGTAGTGTAGAGAAATACAAGGCAAGATTCTTAGCTTGTGGCTTCTCTTAGAAAGAGGGAATAGATTATGAAGAAACTTTTGCACCTGTAGCTAGGTATACTTCCATCAGAACAGTACTTGCCCTGGTTGCAGCGATGAAATGGAAAGTACACCAGATGGATGTCAAGACTGCTTTCTTGAATGGTGTAGTTGAAGAGGAAGTATATGTGGAGCAGCCACTCGGTTTTGAAATACATGACAGGGAGTCGTATGTATGCAGATTGAAGAAAACCTTGTATGGCTTGAAACAAGCTCCTAGAACTTGGTATGGTAGGATGGATAGTTTCCTATCTAGTTTGGGCTTTACCAAGAGTAAAGCAGATTCCAACCTTTACTACAAGGTTGAGGAAGGGAATCCTGTGATTCTACTCCTGTATGTGGATGACTTATTTGTAACAGAAGATGAAAAACTGATTGTAGATACTAAGAGGAAGCTTGCTGCTGAATTCGATATGGAAGATTTGGGAATGATGCACTATTTCCTAGGTATGGAGGTGTGGCAGAGTACAAGTGGTATCTTCCTTGGTCAAGGGAAGTACACAGTAGATATCCTGAAGAGATTTGGGATGATGGATTGCAAGGCCATGGCCACACCTATGACCTCGAATCTGAAGCTTCTATGTGATGCTTCATCTGAGCCGGTTGTTGTCTCTATGTATCATCAGATGATTGGGTCCTTGATGTACCTGACGAACACAAGACCAGACATTTGCTTTGCTGTGAACACATTGAGTCAGTTCCTGACAGATCCGAGGAGTGTTCACCTGGTTGTTGTAAAGCATGTTCTGAGGTACCTAAAGGGTATAGTGGATTATGGGATCAAGTATGAAGCGAATCAAAAGTTTAACCTGCAGGGTTATGTTGATTCAGACTGGCTGGCAGTGCTGCAGATAGGAAGAGCACATCTGGATGTTGCTTCAGTATGGGATCGGGTGTGATCTCTCGGTTTAGCAGGAAGCAGTCCTGCGTAGCACTGAGTACAGCTGAGGCAGAGTATGTTACAGCCTGTTCACCTAGTTGTGAGGCAGTATGGCTATGGAAGCTACTGTCTGAGTTATTTGATCTCCCGTTGGATGCTACTGGTATCTTCTGTGATAACCAGAGTTGTGTGAAGCTGTCTGAGAACCCAGTGTTTCATGACAGGTCGAAACACATAGAGATCAAATATCACTATATCAGGGATATGGTGCAGAGAGGAGGTATGAAGCTTCTGTATGTTGCTACGGATGAGCAGATTGCAGATGTGCTGACGAAGCCACTAGCCAGGGTGAAGTTCGAGTACTTCAGGGAGAGGCTTGGTGTTATTCAGATCGAGGACACTTCGAGGAAGAAGTGATGGACACATTTGCTGAAGCCAGTCCAATCATGTTGGAAGGAGGATCCTTCACATGGTTGTGGATGTAAGCGCTGGATGATGAACATCAGGATGATGTTCTGGTTTCTGCTTTGTATGATCAGTTGGATCATTTTTATATGTATGCATCATGTTGGATGCTGGATATGATCAGTTGGATCGTTTATATGTATATGTATGTACGCATCATGTTGGATGCTAGACATGATCAGTTGGATCATTTATATGTATATGTATGTACGCATCATGTTGGATGTTGGATATGATCAGTAGGATCATTGGTATGTATTTTCTATGTATCATGTTGGATGCTTGGACCATGTATCTATATATGTATCAGGTGGATACATTGTATGATCAGGTGGATCATGTATGGTGATATGTATCATGTATTTGTATTTGTATCAGGTGGATACATTGTATGATCAGGTGGATCATGTATAATGATATGTATCAGGTAGATACTTGGTATGCATCAAGTAGATGCATTATATGATCAGGATGATCATGGATGACGAGCTTCAGGATGTTGCTCCAGATGACATGTAGCAGGATGTTGTAGTGATGATGATCAGGATGATCATGTGTACATCAGGATGATGTATGGTGAGTATCAGCTTGATACTCTATGGTCGTGGATCAGGTTGTGTAGATGAGCATATAATTTGGCCCTGGGAGATTTGCAGATAGTCTTTCGAGGTTTTGCCTATGGCATGTAATTCGTGCCCTGGGATATCTGGCAAATGCTCTTTTGAGGTTTTGCTCTGGGAGGACATATAATTTGGCCCTAGGAGATCTGCAGATAGTATTTCGAGGTTTTGCCTATGGCATGTAATTCGTGCCCTGGGATATCTGGCAGATGCTCTTTCGAGGTTTTGTCCTATGGCATATAATCTGTCCCCGGGAGATCCGATAGGTTGGGCTGTGTGCCCGTAATAAGTCCTGGGATACTCTTGCAAGGTTTTGCCATGACCACATATAATCTATCCCTAGGAGATCCTATAGGTAGAGCTGCGTGCTCGTAACAGCCTGGGATGCTCTTGAGAGGTTTTGTGGTGACCACATATAATTTGTCCTTGGGAGATCCTATAGGTAGAGTTGTGTGCTCGTAACAGCCTGGGATGCTCTTGCGAGGTTTTGTGGTGAGGTCACATATAATATGGCCCTAGGAGATCCTATAGATAGAGCCGTGTGCTCGTAACAGCCTGGGATTCTCTTTTGAGGTTTTGTGACACACGTAATAAGTCCTGAGGATTCCTCAGTATGGCCAGTGATGACGAAGACCTGTAGGTGGTGGGCCTACATCCAGTATGAAAAAGGACTGGTTCTGTAGAACTTCCTATGACGAGTAGAGTCAGATATTAGTTGAAATAGCAGTAGCAGTGACGATGACGATGACGATGCATCGATGATGATGATCCCGAGAAGAAGACTTTTGTAACATCTCCTAGATTTGTGAATTAGTATTTAGGTGAAAATTTAAAAATTAATTCCCTTGAAGTTCTTCGCAATAAAATAATATAAGAAAAACTGCCAACATGTAATTAATCCAGGTACATATACTTGACATTCTTATAAAAATTGATTTGCTTATGATATTAAATATTGACGTTGCAGCTCCTTGGATCTCCTTCAACCATACATTTAATACTGACATCATATCTAGGAAAGAAATATACAAAAGGCTCTACCAAGTCTTTTCCAAGGGTAAAAACCAGAAATGTTCATATCACGAAAACTGATAAAGATTAATTACTTCTATATATTCTTTCTAGCCATTCCATGCTGGAACATTTATAATCTGCTTTCTTTGCTACTATGAACATACCTTTATAAATTTATTGAGATCATTGACAATCACTACAATTCAAATAGTACTTACAAACTTCACGCACGGTTTAAACATAATATAAGGAACCAAACAAAAGCACTAGTACATAACCAACATTTTACAATGAAGCATTTGACACAACCAACATCCTAACCATCATGATCATACAAGAGAGAGACGATATTTCACGTGGTTCGCCCAGGAGGGGCTACGTCCACCAAAGAGGGTCATATCTTATTATTATTCATCAAATTCAAGGGGTACAATCTGTCATACAAAGATTTCTTTCCACTTGCTCGGGTCCCTCTTATAGAGAGAAAGCACATTCAAAATTTCCCAAAATCTAACTTTGGACAATACAAGGGTTTCTTCCCTGCTGCTTCCCAAAGGAACACCACTTAGTGCATATATCAATACTATATTAAGATAACTATCGTAGTTCTAATATTTGAGGAAAACAATACCATTAATAATTCATGCATAAATCTCTCTCTTTCAACACCATATTAAATATGTGTATAGATTCCCAAATCCTAATGACAAAAGATTTTAATATAGAAATTACATTTTTAGAATATAATACTCCAAAAATTAAATACATTCTAATAAGGAAAATGTTTTGATAATTTTGCGTCATTCTATAAACGACTTAAGAAGTGGAATAACCCATTGTCTTACTCCAACATATAAAGAAACTATAAAATATAATAATTCCAACATATAAAGAAACTATAAAATATAATAGCTCCAATATATAAAGAAACTATAAAATATAATAATACATGGACTTCTTCCACTATTACCACATAAATGAAGATTTAACCTTTCTCAACTTTCTCCCATATCAGACTTATGACTAACTACCATTCTAGATGTAAGTAATTTTTACACTAATTATTATTATTGAGACAATTATCACCTACCGATTATAATACTCAATATGCATTACAAAACTACCCATCAACTAAAAGTAAGATACATTATGATCTGAAATTTATACGCATACAAACTTGAGATGACTATCACTTTCTACTATTTTACAATTAACTATACAAGTGTTGATTAACTCAATGGCAAGCTTCAAACATTACACATAAAGTAAGAGATACCTTTCACATCATTTTTTTTTATTTTCCAGGTTCATTATAAGATAACGATTAATTACGACCTCCAAACTACGACCCGGCCATCATTCGACTTGTACACTTCAAGCAAGGGACACTACGCATGTCATTTTTATAACATTGTTAATTATAACAGCAGCAATTAACTGACCGCACTGACCATGTTATTAATTTCTCATTGACTTAATTTAAATAATAATTTACAAGTAACATACGTTCCCAACATGACAGAAAAATAAAATATTAATAAGCTTTCAATAAATAATCTAAGCATCACCGGGTGTTAAATACACGTCAACCGAGTTCTTGGAAAGCCAAGTCCAAGCATTACACCAACTCCCAAGCATATGGCACTCCCACTTCAAACATTTATGTTTAAAGTCGTAGTTGTCTACGTTTCTGTTTAAGGCCATAACAGTCTGCACTCCCACGCGTTCATCCAGGTGTCTCAACCTTCTCTACCTACCAAACTGGAAGAGGATCTATAAAGACTGTTTGGTTGCTCGACGTTGAAGGGGACTGTTTGTTCGGAGTGGGGATCCATTTAATACAAAGCTATAAAGTTAAATGTGAGGCAAGATAACACAGTGGCAAGGATAAAGGAGAGGTCTATCGACCGTAACGTTAGCAGGGAAAAAGGGTCCGATCTAAAAAAAAATATAAGCCTGAGTATATAAAGGAACCGTCTCCGATCTGGAATGTGTACATACTTTATCAAGGATATTAAAATACGCATGGCGATTTAACCTAGGCATACTCAGATCTTAACATAGGTCCCAAGGTTTCTACCATTACCTCAGAAAATGAATATGCATCCATATTATAGAAGAGATCCGGCTCCGATATAAAAAAAAAAAAATGCAACCTCCTTACAACGGCGATCTGACTCTGATATTAAGGTTTTAGCAAAGATTAACAAATAACCCCAAAATGAATTCAGGTAAGGTGCACACTACCTCAATCACTGAGCTGTGAAATCACCCGATTTTTATTCAGGAAGTCGCAACAAACCTCAAGCTGATCTAAAACTGTCTTTATCTTCTCGGTTCAGTCGTCATCGAGCTACTCCCTCTCAACACCATTCGCAGGCTTCGTGTCTACAACTTTCCCAGAGTTTAACCGGCGATCCTTTCTTCTCGCAGCAAGCCCCCCTCTTCCAGATCTTCCTCCCAAATAAATAGAGACCTCTCTTTCCTTCTTGGAGGATCCGCCCATGGCATTAAAGGTAAGCTCACTGCCAAATGGCCTTCTCGAACAGGAGTTGGACTTCGGATTCTTCCGAGAAGAGAGCGGTGGTCTGCCAAGTGGCTCGGGTCCAGGTGCCATTCAAATGAGGAAGTGAATTCCTCCTCAATCTCATGTTTAAAAAAATTCCATAAAGTTTTAAGTTGGAGCGCGCCAGGGTTGGTGTCAACTATTGACTTTAATATATATATAAATTCATATCACGTTAGTCTTCAAATCTTTCACATTGTGATAGCAAAAGTTTAACTTCCATTTAGTTAGGGTAAGTAGGCTCTCTTAAACGAAAAGGGCTACCCTTATTTATTATGTGTTACACACAAATCATTTCCATTAAAAACCTATATATATATATATCATATATATATCGGGAAAACTAAATACTTTATCCTAGCATGATTATTATAAAACCTTCCTTTTAAAATTAAAAATTATGATAAGCACTCTATGCTCTATCATCTATTTATTTGCACGACACTATGGCATGTATGGGTATTTATCACTATATACATATATATATATATTTCCTTTTATAAAATCATTAGTATGGTTAAAAAGTAGGCTAGTAAAAACTCCTTTTTGCCTCACATGTTTTAATGAAATTCTATTATATAAAATCATGTAACCTTTCCATGATTAACCCATCACTAGGATTTGTATAAACCTGTCTTTCTCCTACCTTGTGTTCAAGGTGAGATTTTCAAAGTGAATTAGCTATATAATACTATACTAACATATAACACCAAAATATATATATGTTATTATTCCAATACAATAATATATAGTAATTAATTACAATTACAATATATAGGTTATAAAGGAGGGATATCACATCCTCCTCCCCTAAAAATAACACCGTCCTCGGTGTTCAGGCTTTTCAGAAATTCGTCATTTCCCCTTGAGTCTTATTTTTCTTGCATCATGAATTTGGGTTTTGACCTTATTTGGACTTTCATGCTTTCTGCATGTCGTTAAGGCTGATAACGTGGGTTTCTATACAATAAAATCGGGACTCAAAGAAACTTTGTTCAGTAAAAACTATCATCAATTCCATAATCAGACTTTCACGGAATATTTTATTTTTCCTTTATTATCATAAGCATACATAAATCCAGCATTCACGAGATGTAAATTGTCATTTTATACAAAACACATCATTTACTTGATCCAGGAAAATTCTTGCCTAACACCCAAGTGCTCACACAGCAAAAATTTCTTTCATGTTTTGCCTAACACCTTAGTGCTCACGCAGCAAACATTTCATTCATGTTTTGCCTAACACCTTAGTGCTCACGCAGCAAACATTTCTTTCATGCATACTAAGCAGCGTCCTGCCTCCCACGTATACATTTTCTTATAGCTTGCCTAGGTCTTACAGCCAGCCGATTCTCCGAGAATCCTAGTGGCTGTCAACTCCCTGATTTCTCGGGAGTGTTTCAGTGCCCTTATCGCACTCTCGCATAATTCCCCTCAAGCCTTCTCGCTTGAGTCCAGGAATCTATTCCCCTCAAGCCTCCTCGCTTGAGTCTAGGAAAATCTCATTCTAATTCATCAATTATTTCGTCATATTACATTTTATAACCATACAATTTTTCTGACCAATTTCGTCTAGTTCTTTATTCACAATAATTAACAATAATAAAAGCTGTAATGTGGATCTTTCATCCTCACTCTTTTATGGTACCATGCATAATATGTTAAGCTTTTGTCTTTCAACATGTTCCACCGAGTTTTGGCCATCTGCCAAATTCAATTGTTAGTAACACTTTGTATAACAAAATCAAAATATTTGTAAATAAAAAAAAATCATTCATTCTTCATACTACGATATCCATACTTGATCATCTGAAGTAAACGTTTTTCTCCTTCCAAGGCATAACTCACTTACTTAATAGGATTACATAATCCCTTGAAAAAAATAACATTATTCCTATGATGATCCGTGGACATTATGATTTCTTAACCTCGAACGTTATCCTTCACCATTCAAACACACTTCCTATTTTAGTTATACAACTTCTCTTTGATATATACTAATATCACATAGGAATACCCAATTTTCTAAAACATACTTGCATACCTTATAATGATAACCATATACCTTTGCAAAGGAGACCGCATAGCTCACCTTCATCTGCCGAGGGTCCAGTTTACCTCGATTACTGTTTCAAAGATCACTTCCGATCTACCCTGCAAATTCCATGTTAGCAATGTTTTCCTTAACACATAATAATTAAAAACAGTCATTCCTTGTGGCAACATAAGGACGTCAGAAGATTTCTGTATCCTACTAACCTGTATTTATTTCATGTTGGTTCTAGGTTTCCAATAATCTATCCGTTTTAACAAAATAATCAATTGAGAAAACATATAACTGTACATGAATAGCAAGTCGGCATAATTATTGAGCAAAAATGAAAGTATCACTATTACTCATTGTTTCCCACGTCTATCTTAGTAGAAATTACTGAAGTAAGAGGTATATATATATATAAAAGGTATTCATGCATTCCTTAACGTATTTTCAAGTATCCATACATATAACACAAAGCTTTGACCACATGAAGGTATAATCCTTCTGTCAACCACTCCCAGTATCCCAACATTTCTAGTAAGGATTCCTGAAAATAGAATATACAAAAATGAAATCATAACATTTCATCATAAGCATCTTTTAACTACTTTGAATACATAGGTATACTTCTTGAGTAATTATAACCATCATCCTTTTGAACCTTCAAGCAAGGCTACCAGCGTGTTCCCATGTCACACATTTTATACTTCATTATTATATACAATCCTATACTGCAAAGAGACCAGGGAATTTCTTAACAATTATTCTCTTTTATCCCTTGAAATATGCAGATAAGGTTATAATGACGAAGGATACTCGTTTGTGGAAGTAGAGTTAAGTCGAAGGTCATGAAAATCATTCACAAGGATGGCAATTTCCTAGTCCTAGAAAATTTTTCACAGTAGAATGTCCATTTTAAACCAAATGAAGTTAATTCCTATCCTTTCAATCTTTTACCTTGAGGATGACCCTTTGTTAATCATTCATAAAAGTTTTACAACTCTTCTAACCATCTATGGTTTGGATATTAACATTACTTACATTAACCTTGAAGATTATATATTTATAAAATCAACTAATCATTCTTTTCTACCATGTCACATAACAATTAAGGAAGAACACAAAACTAATATTCTATATCGAAACCATCACATGTAATATTCAATATAATGTACCAACATCTTCTACACCTTCTCTCAATAACATTTAGCCAATAAGGAGAATTTCGGGAGTTATTCCTTAGTACCATTTATGCATTTTTCTAACATGATGAGGGTCCTTGCATCCTACAATCTCGTGTACATGCTTAATACAATCGTCCCAACATAAATGCGTGAAATCAATAACTAGGTAATTCATGACAATTTTCCAAACCTTCTCATAATGACCTAACCTTCATTCATTCAATCCTTATGATTCAATATGTTTGCTATCCTGTCCTCTTTTGTATAGTCAACTTTCCAAGCCTAGAACTTTTCTTATCCTCATAAATATGATTGAAGCAATCAAGTACCTATGATGAATGTCTATGACTTGACTTATATATGTACTAAAGCCCTACCAATGGCATCAATTGACCAGATATGAATGTACATCTTTCATTAGATACATAATCCTAATTATGTTTATGAACTTTTGAACATACAAATGCTCCTATGATTCTCATTACTATCATTACGATCAACGTAAAAGAAAATATTAACAATATCACCAAGATAAAGATAGGAACATATTCCAACTATTTTAATCATTTTTAGATAATACTTTCTTATCCCTTAATGAAACTGATTGTAGAGCATGAGGAGATATTCATCCTCTAGTATTTATAGAAGATCATTCAACTTCGGGAGGAAACATATAAATGCTCACATATAGACAATGCTTTTCCTTTAGAATGCTTCAACAAGTGGAGTATACTTACTTGCGATTTAAAAGACCTCTTGTCGATTACCTCTTGCTGATTCTTTGGAACATAAATCCTTTGTTTGCGTCTTAGCGATGGAGTTTCTTTCCTCGCTCGACAACGTGTTTTTTTTTTTTTTTTTTTTTTTTTTTGGTTTCCCCTCTTGAGCCCAATAAGCCCGAGTGTTTGCAACCTGCGCTCTTGAAGTCGAGCTCGGAGATTCATTTTCCTCTCCTCCAGCATAGTCCATGCAGCCAAAATGAAACCAAAACAATTGATTAGTAAACTTAACAACCTTCATACTAACTTATCGCATGTTGAGCTCACTAGGTCCTAGTGTTGTAACCTAATGCTCTGATACCATATGTAACATCTCCTAGATTTGTGAATTAGTATTTAGGTGAAAATTTAAAAATTAATTCCCTTGAAGTTCTTCGCAATAAAATAATATAAGAAAAACTGCCAACATGTAATTAATCCAGGTACATATACTTGACATTCTTATAAAAATTGATTTGCTTATGATATTAAATATTGACGTTGCAGCTCCTTGGATCTCCTTCAACCATACATTTAATACTGACATCATATCTAGGAAAGAAATATACAAAAGGCTCTACCAAGTCTTTTCCAAGGGTAAAAACCAGAAATGTTCATATCACGAAAACTGATAAAGATTAATTACTTCTATATATTCTTTCTAGCCATTCCATGCTGGAACATTTATAATCTGCTTTCTTTGCTACTATGAACATACCTTTATAAATTTATTGAGATCATTGACAATCACTACAATTCAAATAGTACTTACAAACTTCACGCACGGTTTAAACATAATATAAGGAACCAAACAAAAGCACTAGTACATAACCAACATTTTACAATGAAGCATTTGACACAACCAACATCCTAACCATCATGATCATACAAGAGAGAGACGATATTTCACGTGGTTCGCCCAGGAGGGGCTACGTCCACCAAAGAGGGTCATATCTTATTATTATTCATCAAATTCAAGGGGTACAATCTGTCATACAAAGATTTCTTTCCACTTGCTCGGGTCCCTCTTATAGAGAGAAAGCACATTCAAAATTTCCCAAAATCTAACTTTGGACAATACAAGGGTTTCTTCCCTGCTGCTTCCCAAAGGAACACCACTTAGTGCATATATCAATACTATATTAAGATAACTATCGTAGTTCTAATATTTGAGGAAAACAATACCATTAATAATTCATGCATAAATCTCTCTCTTTCAACACCATATTAAATATGTGTATAGATTCCCAAATCCTAATGACAAAAGATTTTAATATAGAAATTACATTTTTAGAATATAATACTCCAAAAATTAAATACATTCTAATAAGGAAAATGTTTTGATAATTTTGCGTCATTCTATAAACGACTTAAGAAGTGGAATAACCCATTGTCTTACTCCAACATATAAAGAAACTATAAAATATAATAATTCCAACATATAAAGAAACTATAAAATATAATAGCTCCAATATATAAAGAAACTATAAAATATAATAATACATGGACTTCTTCCACTATTACCACATAAATGAAGATTTAACCTTTCTCAACTTTCTCCCATATCAGACTTATGACTAACTACCATTCTAGATGTAAGTAATTTTTACACTAATTATTATTATTGAGACAATTATCACCTACCGATTATAATACTCAATATGCATTACAAAACTACCCATCAACTAAAAGTAAGATACATTATGATCTGAAATTTATACGCATACAAACTTGAGATGACTATCACTTTCTACTATTTTACAATTAACTATACAAGTGTTGATTAACTCAATGGCAAGCTTCAAACATTACACATAAAGTAAGAGATACCTTTCACATCATTTTTTTTTATTTTCCAGGTTCATTATAAGATAACGATTAATTACGACCTCCAAACTACGACCCGGCCATCATTCGACTTGTACACTTCAAGCAAGGGACACTACGCATGTCATTTTTATAACATTGTTAATTATAACAGCAGCAATTAACTGACCGCACTGACCATGTTATTAATTTCTCATTGACTTAATTTAAATAATAATTTACAAGTAACATACGTTCCCAACATGACAGAAAAATAAAATATTAATAAGCTTTCAATAAATAATCTAAGCATCACCGGGTGTTAAATACACGTCAACCGAGTTCTTGGAAAGCCAAGTCCAAGCATTACACCAACTCCCAAGCATATGGCACTCCCACTTCAAACATTTATGTTTAAAGTCGTAGTTGTCTACGTTTCTGTTTAAGGCCATAACAGTCTGCACTCCCACGCGTTCATCCAGGTGTCTCAACCTTCTCTACCTACCAAACTGGAAGAGGATCTATAAAGACTGTTTGGTTGCTCGACGTTGAAGGGGACTGTTTGTTCGGAGTGGGGATCCATTTAATACAAAGCTATAAAGTTAAATGTGAGGCAAGATAACACAGTGGCAAGGATAAAGGAGAGGTCTATCGACCGTAACGTTAGCAGGGAAAAAGGGTCCGATCTAAAAAAAAATATAAGCCTGAGTATATAAAGGAACCGTCTCCGATCTGGAATGTGTACATACTTTATCAAGGATATTAAAATACGCATGGCGATTTAACCTAGGCATACTCAGATCTTAACATAGGTCCCAAGGTTTCTACCATTACCTCAGAAAATGAATATGCATCCATATTATAGAAGAGATCCGGCTCCGATATAAAAAAAAAAAATGCAACCTCCTTACAACGGCGATCTGACTCTGATATTAAGGTTTTAGCAAAGATTAACAAATAACCCCAAAATGAATTCAGGTAAGGTGCACACTACCTCAATCACTGAGCTGTGAAATCACCCGATTTTTATTCAGGAAGTCGCAACAAACCTCAAGCTGATCTAAAACTGTCTTTATCTTCTCGGTTCAGTCGTCATCGAGCTACTCCCTCTCAACACCATTCGCAGGCTTCGTGTCTACAACTTTCCCAGAGTTTAACCGGCGATCCTTTCTTCTCGCAGCAAGCCCCCCTCTTCCAGATCTTCCTCCCAAATAAATAGAGACCTCTCTTTCCTTCTTGGAGGATCCGCCCATGGCATTAAAGGTAAGCTCACTGCCAAATGGCCTTCTCGAACAGGAGTTGGACTTCGGATTCTTCCGAGAAGAGAGCGGTGGTCTGCCAAGTGGCTCGGGTCCAGGTGCCATTCAAATGAGGAAGTGAATTCCTCCTCAATCTCATGTTTAAAAAAATTCCATAAAGTTTTAAGTTGGAGCGCGCCAGGGTTGGTGTCAACTATTGACTTTAATATATATATAAATTCATATCACGTTAGTCTTCAAATCTTTCACATTGTGATAGCAAAAGTTTAACTTCCATTTAGTTAGGGTAAGTAGGCTCTCTTAAACGAAAAGGGCTACCCTTATTTATTATGTGTTACACACAAATCATTTCCATTAAAAACCTATATATATATATATCATATATATATCGGGAAAACTAAATACTTTATCCTAGCATGATTATTATAAAACCTTCCTTTTAAAATTAAAAATTATGATAAGCACTCTATGCTCTATCATCTATTTATTTGCACGACACTATGGCATGTATGGGTATTTATCACTATATACATATATATATATATTTCCTTTTATAAAATCATTAGTATGGTTAAAAAGTAGGCTAGTAAAAACTCCTTTTTGCCTCACATGTTTTAATGAAATTCTATTATATAAAATCATGTAACCTTTCCATGATTAACCCATCACTAGGATTTGTATAAACCTGTCTTTCTCCTACCTTGTGTTCAAGGTGAGATTTTCAAAGTGAATTAGCTATATAATACTATACTAACATATAACACCAAAATATATATATGTTATTATTCCAATACAATAATATATAGTAATTAATTACAATTACAATATATAGGTTATAAAGGAGGGATATCACAACTTTTCTAGCAGATCTGTGTCGAGAAATACCTTCCTAGTTAAGAGGGAGTGTTGATGTATATGTAACTTCGGAATGTATTTCATCTATGTATTTCATATATATTTATTGTACCCTTATTAGAGATGTGTTATCCCTCTATAAGGAAGTGTCGTCATATGGATTGACAAGTGTCGCAAGTGTGTGTACTTGCCAATGGGTTATTAGACGACCATGTGGGGTCGGCCTTGAATTATATATATTATAATGTGGATGTACCTAGCTAGACAAGTCGGCCCCACAAGGTCACTGGGAAAATAGATTAGTATAAATAGAGATCAGGTGATCTCTATTTAGATCACTCGGAAAAGTAACTCACTCTTACTCAGAAAGTGGCGCACTAGTGAGGAGGAGGATCATCTGCTACTAGGAGACTATCTCAGTGTATTTTGGTTGTACTTTGGTTGAGCCATTGCTCTCTCTATCTCTGAGGAATTTGTGGGGTTTTTCACCTTAGGGTTTTCCCCACGGAAACTCTGTGTCTCTTGTCTCTCATGCTTTTGATTCTTGTGATGCTTGTCATGCTTATTGTGATTGTCATGCATTGATATACTGTATATGTTATTCTCTCAGCAAAGATCCTAGAGTATTGTGAATTAATGCTCGAAATTTAATAGTATCAAAAGTTATAAAAGACAGAGTCACAAACTTATCACTTTCACCAAAATTCAAGAAATGGTAAAACAAAAACAGAGTTTAAAATTCATAATAATTCCAATCCTAATTTCCTTTTTATTCCAGGCATTAATCTATCACAAACTTTATTGGAAAAAGAGCTAACGCTGAATCTCATTTCTTTTTCAATTCGGCTTACGAGCCATTTCGATCTGTCATGGTTTGGCAATCAGCAGATTTCATAGATTTACATTTTGGAAAGCCTCTAAATAGAAAATCATGATCATGTTCAAAAATTTACAATTTGGGAAAAATGCCAAATGATCTGTAATTATGCTATAAATTTATAATTCGGGAACACACCTAAAAGAAGACCGTAATTAAATTACAATTACAAAATTGAGTTTCTCTATCAGTTCGGAAAACACTCAAAGATATGTAATTAAACTTAAGTTTACATTCTTGGAATATGTCTAAAAGAAACCTGTAATCAATTATAATTACAAGAAGAACTGGGTTCTCTCTCAGTTTGGAAATCGCCCAAAGATCCATAATTAAATTTTAACTACAAATTGACAGACGTTACTTGACTGGCAAGATTGAAGTAAGGATCTTCAAACGCCAATAAGTTATTAGAATTAGACACACGCACAAAAAGTGGAAGTCAGCGTTTTCAATCTACAATTACTACTTTTATGAAATAAAAAATGTCCAATTTAAATGCAAGTAGAATTCTGACTCAGTTTAACTTTCATCGGCTTTGAAAGAAATGAATCTGGAATGCTAATGGATGGATATACAGTGATTTGAGAAGGTCGAGTCACAGTAAATGATTTTCGAAATCTGGCAGCATTAAGAATTGGGGATAAACCTCATAGCAAAAATTATGGACCGAAATAAAACATGTAGGCTCTGAGGTTGCAGTTGAAATGGAAATGTAGAGATTTAACATTACGGGATAATGACATGAATTCACAATCTGAACACCATTCGATCACAACAGTACAACACTTAGACCAAACTCAGTGTGGATTGAATTAGATCTGAGACCATACAGTACCCTTGATCTGCGTTTTCGACCAATACAATAATGGAGTTGTAATTGTTTAACAAATCAGGTAGCGATGCAGATGTCTCTATGCTTTCATCAGAATTCATAATACACAAGAATGATAAAGACAGAACCAAGATCCAATCGCAAGAATTTGATGGTGTGTGCAAGATAAAAGCAGACTTAATATTTTATAGGAAAGTCGATTCCATATTTCTATCCTTTCATTAGAAATCGAAAAGCATACGTATCGTGAAACAGGGTTTACAATTTCACCAGGCTAGATCGTTCTAGGAATCAAAACACATACACATCAGGACACAGGATTTATAATTTTACAATCAATACAGAAATCAGAACACATACTCATTACAGAATAGGGTATATAATTTTAAAATCATTCCAGAATCATATTACATACACATATCAAAAGAGGGTATATAATTTTACAATCATTCCTGAATCATATTACATACATATCTTGAAACATGGTATAAAATTTTGCAATAATTCCAGAAATCAGATTACATACACATCTCGAAACAGGGTATAAAATTTCACGAGACCAGATCGTCTCCCACGTTTCCCTTTTTTTTTAAATAAATACTTTAGAAATCAAATTCACATACAAAGAAGGAAAAGCAATTTATTGAACCTGATTTGGGTCGACGAGCTTGAAGACCATTTGTAGCAGTGGCTGAATCAGCTGTCCAGAGCAATTCCACATTGACAAAGATACCGATAACCCCTATATAATATGAGTCCAGTGCCCTCAAGGCTCGACCGGTTCTAATACCAAATGTAGGGACCCCCATTTCGGGTTCACCAAAAAGACTTCCCCAGAATTGGAAAATATAAGTATAATTAAGTTTATAACTTTCAATACGATTTTTTTCAGAAGAAGATATAAAAGCCACAGATTTAGTTCTATCTATTGTAGTACATGAATGTCATTATATACAACTATATACTCAGATTTATTCATTCTCAAAAATATTTAGCAAAATAAATAAAAGAAATACTTCAAACCTGTTTTCGACGGTTGGTCTAGCGAATCGATGGAGTCCTCGAAGTGGTTCCCGCATGATCCAATCCAATTTCCTAACGAAGTACCGAGTGACACCTCGGTTGAACTCCCTACCATATCGAGGTTATTATTCTTCACCCCGAACCCCTGAGCTAATGGGGTCGTAAGAACACACAAGCTAGCCTCCTGAAAGGATCTCCCAATCCCCATTCCGGCTAATCCCAACTCCAAGGATCATAACATAATCCAAGATTATGATGACCATCTAGCATTAGGGAGCAAGAGATGTCTTTCTCTCCTTCTCCTCCCTCATTATATAGCGAAAGCCTATGTGCCATGTGTCTGTCCATGCACATATTTGATTTAATTTAATATTTTAATTTCCAATACTCTCAAATACATGTGTCTTCTTAATGTCTTTAATGTGCACCTAAATCCCTAGATCAGTGGGAGTTAGGTGTAGAAGAGTTCTACTTCTCTTTTGGTTCTCATTTAGTTTACTTAACAATCTTTTAGTTAGACTTATTACTTTCTACTTTTCTTTCTTTTCCTAATATTAAGATTGAATTAAAAGATGATTCCTTTTACTAAAAGTATAATCTATTCTAAATTTCCTCTTTATAAAATAATTTAAATGAATAATAAAATTAATTAGAGTAAAATCTTGAATAATAATAAAAGAAAAACAATTATTTTATTAATGACCTATTTCAATTCTTTCTCAAAATAATGAAGTCAATTAAATAGAATCTTTAATAGAATGATTTAAAATAATAAAATCCACAAAATTAAAATCTTTAAATAAAAATAATTCTCTTATTATTAATCTTTTTCAATCAACATAATTAATCAAATTTAATATTGAATAAAATCAATCTCTTCAATTCTTTTTCAAGTTAATAAAATCAATTAAAATGAACTATTCAAATTAATAAAATAGAACAAAATGAAGTAATGTATTTCTTAAATCTTATGTGAAATTTTCATTTATACCATTGATTGATTTTCTTCCTCTCGTTCTTGTCTAGGTACCTCTTCGGCGGGCCCTTCTGATAGTTTCATTTCTTCTTTCTTATGGGGAATACTGCATAGTGACCGGGAACCGTTACCGCGATCTCTCAACTACGCTCCTTGGAGACTAAGGGATGTTGATGGATAAGGCTCTCCTTATTGCACGCCCCTCAACTCATCGTACGTGACCAAATCATTATGGCCTTGCCCATACGGCATACGCTTCCCTAGGTGAGTTGAAACGAATTCACCCGTGTGTGGATTGCTAATCCAGGGTCGACAGTCAGTTGTCGTACCCCTATGTGTTCCTTCTGTTCTTAGGAACCCTATAATTCCATTATGGGTCAGTCGGTAATTCATCTTACCTGCCACTGCACACACACGCACTCAAGCGCACATTAGTAGCGCTACACTATGAAATATTTCATCATCCATCATAATATCTCCGTCAGTCGAGCATATATTTCATTCATCCTTTTCTCTCAATCAGTAAATCATATCTATCATTCATTCATTCTATCTCATTCAGTCGATCATATCTAACATTTAGTCATTCTATCTCAATCAGTCGAGCATATCTAACATTTAGTCATTCTATCTCAATCAGTCGAGCATATGTAACATTCAGTCATCCTATCTCAATCAGTCGAGCATATGTAACATTCAGTCATTCTATCTCAATCAGTCGAGTATATATAGCATTCAGTCATTCTATCTCAATCAATCGAGCATATCTAACATTTAGTCATTCTATTTTAATCAGTCGAGCATTCATTTATTAAATAAAGTAATAGTTTCTATAACTGTCGTTCAAGCATTTTCAAAGTAAATTCAAATAGTTCGTGTTTTACTTAGTTGCTTCATTTCAAAACTAGTACCTCATTATTCTAAACAGTTAAGGTATCAAGGCGGGCATCACAGTATTTACTGTTTTCCACTCATGCTTCAAAAAATGCAATATAATTATTAACATTTCAAGACTCCATCGGTAATCAATATAAATCTGAAAAAGGAAATAATATGGAGAAACCATGACTATTCTTGTCATTGCTTTGCTGTGTTTTCTCAAATGTGGGGGGACATTTTTATCAAAGTAAAAGAATCAAATGCCTCTATGAAACACTTAGAAACCACAGGAGCATTATAAATATGAAATATCCTTCCTTTATAGAAAGTCAAAGTTGTGAAACTAACATCTGCATTGATTTTCTCCTTGCCTAGTGGTTGTGTCCTTCCTCAAGTAATTCTAATCTTGAAAAGTTTGATTCTCTCTAATTCTCTCGTTCCCGGAAATAACATTAACTCCCATGGTAATTACCTTCCTAACAAAACTGCTTAGTTCAATCTTTATGTAAAAATATCCACTCTTTCCATTGAAAAGTTTTATACTCTCAAACTATGGATCTGAAACTCCCAGTTCTAACACAAGGCTCATGTATTGCAAACATTATATTATGGTAACTTATGGGAACTCTTCAAAAACTTATCGAAAATGTTTCCTAGAAGTTTCATATATGGAAACATGTGGGAATGTTTCATAAACGTTTTTTGGCAGATTGGAGTATGAATATCCCATTTCCATACTGTAAAAAGAGTACTATTATTCTTCTCCAAATTATGTGTGGATGGCCATGGATCCACAACTTGAAAAATAAAATTAAAGAATAATTTTATTAAAAAATAAAGCAAAAATAGTTATCCTCGACTTCAAATTTGAATTCACAAGTTGACCTGAATCCATTGACTCAACTACAAATTTTGACATCTTTGATATCAAGACCCCATGAAATGCCACATTGTTTATTTCAATCAATGCAAATGGATTTACATATTACACACGTAATCATTTCCTTCATGAAATTTTACATTTTTTAGGACTTCATATTTTTCCAAACTTCATGTAGCATATCATGTACATGTAACTTTTTCTTTGTAATGTAACATCTCAACCAATGAGAACAAGAATGTAATGCAAGGAGTAGAATCACATGTTTTCATTGTCTATTACAAAAGCAGTTCAATCTCTCAGAGAAGAAGATTTTATTCAGCTGTTTCAAGGTCGTCGAGTTCTAAAAATAGGAAGAAAATTGCATGAAATATTCTCAACTTAACTTCTGTTTAATATTTACATAAAAACTACTGATTGCTAAGAATGAAAAATGATAAATATTTTTTTCATACAAGACAATCTAAGATGCGTTGAATCTCCTCTGATGGCTCTCCTTCATAAGCACTGATATCAACAAGTGTAGGATAGAATATAGCCCATGGAGATAAATTTTCGAATGTAATCAAAAACCCCTCCAACCGTTTACGAACCTGATGTTCAGGATAAGTGTTGAACGGAGCAAATAGATGAGGGATTATCTCCTAAAGGGTAAAAAAGAGATAAAGAAAACATCAGATGAACATAGAGGCATTGCATTCACAACCATTTACAGAGGAGAATTACAAAGCATACATCAAACAAACTGGAGAATGCCTGCCATGGTAGAGGTGGCCATGTCATAAGACCATGTTCAAGTGTCTCTCCTAATTCTACTCCATAATTTAGAAGGATATTTAATATGTATAAATTTTATCTGATTGTCCAGTCTTCCCTCCCATGTTTTAAAACATCTAAATTATATATTTTCCAAGGACCCTGTTCAAGATGTGTCCTATTTGATAGTGAAAGATACTGTAAGAAGCCACCAGTTGCATGGCCAAATAATGATACATTTATCTTCCTCAAATTCCACCAGATGTCCGTCAATTCATTAATCAAAGATGTCATAAGAGAGGAATCTATATTGTGCTTTATATTTAGTACGTCTCGCTGAATTTGAGCAACAAAAAGAGAACATGCACTTTCACCATCTGAATTTTCAACTCCTGTTGTACATGCTGCTGACTACATCATATATACAGTACATTTGACCAATATTTCTACAATGTTAATATTTTCACTGTTTATGTATACCCGGGTATTTTTTAAGGATTCTAATATTATACTTAAGTATAGCATCCTACGCGATTATTTTGGATTGAAAAAAACATGTATATAGGTAGGTAGGCGAATATTAAATATTAAACATACAATTTACTACTAAAATGTGTATACTTTGGTGAATATTATGATAAAAAAACATATTTTATGTAAACATAGGCAATATTGGAGACTAAAAATGACTAAATAGCGAATTTTATTTTTGAAAAAGGCCTAAAAAATAGCCAATTGGAGAAATTTCTCCCTTAAATATTACCCTGATGTATACTTTAGTGTCTGACATTGTGACAAGTTGATAAAAACCCTAGTTACAAATTCTAAATTGTGATAACATCAACAATTTCAAAATTCTATGTACCATGCAACATGTAGCCATTCAGCTTAGTGTTAACATAGATAACATTGGTCTTCAAGCTTAAAGTGTTCCATTAATTTATATCAAGAACCATTTATCATATAGATAATAATATACATCATGACTTCAACTTATTTCTAAAGACTAAAAGTGCATGGTGAGTTTCCTAATAATAATGCAAGTCTGAAGATGAAACTGTGTATTAGTTGTTTTTAAGTATGAAGTTACACATGAAGCTGGCTAGGTGTGTTCCCAAAACTTTTTGATTAGAATTTTCTAGTGAGATTCTTTTACAATATTCTCACTAAGGTTTACATATGATTAGAAATGCTAGACCAATACAACTTAGAAAAATTTGAGAGACACCATGGATATTAGGAACATATGTGTGGAAAATATGTATGTGCATTAATAATGAATGCTCTTTCCTTCTGATGTTTTAACCGTGTGCGAATTTCTATTGAACATCAATGAGTGGTTATGTTTGGTTTTCTTGCTTCAAGAACTAACACAGAACTTGATTTTCAGGTACCTTTGAACAATATGTTTGGATATTCAACATCACTTCACTCCATGACATAGATATGCAGTAGGTAGTAACATTTTCTAGGCATTGGTTTATATACCCATTTTCAAATTAAGGTGTTAAGTAATTGGGTTTATATGAAACTAGAATAAGCTACTAGACAATGCTCGAAGGTGTAAATATGGAAGCTAATATGTATGCTTTACTCTAAATTTGGTTTTTAATATGATTAGTAAAAGGATAGTCTCTGCCTTCTATTCAATAGTGCATTTTTTGTGGTGTTGTGAATTTTTGAACCCTCTGTTAGTTTTTCATCATTTAATTCAATATGATCTAGGATCTTAACTGATAAAACAACATGTATGGCATATCAAACATAATATACAAGATACACAAAGCATTTCACTAGGGAAAACCAAGAAGGTGAAAAACCCCACAACTTCCTCAAAGATAGAATGAGAACCAATACAAAGCTCACAAAGATCAAACTGCAAAACAGGAGATAGTCTCCTAGCAGGTTCTCCTCCTCCACTTGTGGGAACTCCTCCTCTCTCTCACTAATGAAAAGTGAGTGAGTGTGTGAATCAATAAAATGAGAGAGTCACACTCTCTATTTATACAACAACTTAACCTGAATTTAACCCTAACTGGGAAGACTTCCTAAGGAAGCCTAATAACCCATCAAATATAAGTTATGACACTTACAATGTAACTTGTGACACTTGCAAATACAAATGACGACACTTCCAACCAGAGGAATAATACATCTCTGTTGGGGATACAATCCAGTGCAAATGGAATACATACAATATACAAGTGAATATCTTCTGAGGTTACAAATACATCAACACTCCCTCTTAAATAGGAAGGTATTCTCTTGACATAGGTCATCAATACATATAGGCACAAGTCTTCAATTCTAGAGCTGGATCATCGTCACTGGATCACGGAGCATCATCGTGACTACTTATGTACTCTTCGTCTCGATCACTGGTGCTATCTCTCAATTCTTCTCGTCATAGGAAGTTCTACAGACCCAACCCTTTTTCATGCTGGATGTAGACCTAGCCTCTTGTAGGTCTTCATCATCTCTACGAGTTGGCCATCCTGTGGAATTCTCAAGGTTGATTATGGATGTCAACAAAATGTCGAAAGAGAATCCCAGGACTGATTATGAGCTAACTGCTCAACCTATAGGATCTCCCAGGGATCTATTACATGTGACCTCCACAAAACCTTAAAAGAGCATATTGCAACCTGGAAGATCTCTAAAGAGCATCCCAGGAATTTTACGTGACTAGAACAATCTGTTTAGATCTCCAAGACTGATTACATGTGATCTCCACAAAACCTTAAAACAACATCTTGTGACGTGCAAGATCTCTAAAGAGCATCCCGGTACTTTTACATGACTAGCACAACCTATCTGGATCTCCAGGACTGATTACATGTGATCTCGCAAAATCTTAAAAGAGCATCTTGCGACCTGCAAGCTCTCTAAAGAGAATCCCAAGACTTTTACGTGCCTAGCACAACTTGTCTAGATCTCTAGGGCTGATTACATGTTATTTCACAACCTTTCCATGGCCACGGAGTATCATCCTGATACTCATGAACAACCTGATCATCCTCGCATGGAGAATCATCTTGATGCTCATGATCATACTGATAATCATCATACAGTGCATCATCCTAATGCACATCATCATCACATGATCATCCTGATCATCATCATACAGAACATCATCTGGAGCATCGTCCTGATTCTCATCAATATCACATGATCATCCTACTCATCAGGAGCATTTCCCTGATGCTCATCATACAACACTTACATCCACATTCATGGGAAGGATCCTCCTACCACCATACTTGGAATGGCTTCTACAAATGTGTCCCATCACTTCCTCCTCGAAGTATCTTCTATCTGAAGAACCCCAAGCCTCTCTCTGAAGTACTCAAACTTCACTCTAGCTTAGTGGTTTGGTCAACACATATGCAATTTGCTCATCTCTCGCAACATATCAAAGCCTCACTACTCCTCTCTGCACCATATACCTGATATAGTGATACTTGATCTTGATGTGCTTCGACTTGTCATGGAACACCGAGTTCTCTGACAGCTTCACACAATTCTGGTTGTCACAGAAGATACGAGTAGCATCCAACTGGAGATCAAACAAATCAGACAGTAGCTTCCTTAGCCATACTGCCTCACAACTAGTTGAACAATCTGTGACATACTCTGCTTTGAATGTACTCAGTCAGGTACATCAAGGATCCAATCATCTGAGGATACATCGTGGCATCAACCGACTCTGATGAAGCATCACTCAATAGATTCAGGTTTGATGCCATAGGTGTGGCCATGGCCATGCAATCCATCATCTTGAACCTCTTCAGGATATCTATTGCATACTTCCATTATCCTAGGAAGATTCCATTTGAACTATGCCCCACCTCCATACCTAGAAAGTATGCATCATACCCAAGTCCTTCATCTCGAACTCGACATCAAGCTTCCTCTTCATGTTGGCAATCAATCCAATCTCACCTGTCACAAACAGGTCATCTACATACAGTAGGAGTATCACTGGATTTCCTTCCTCAACCTTGTAGTAAAGGTTGGAATCCGCTTTACTCTTGGTAAAGCCCAAACTAGTCAGGAAGTTGTCAATCCTGTCGTACCATGTCCTAGGTGCTTGTTTCAAACTGTAAAAGGCTTTTTTCAATTTGCACACATGTGACTCCCTATCATGTGTCTCAAACCCAAGTGGCTGCTTCACATAAAATTCCCCTTCGACTACACCATTCAAGAAAGTTGTCTTGACATCCATCTGGTGTATCTTCCACTTCATTACTGTAGCCAGAGTAAGTACTGTTCTGATGGAAGTGTATCTAGATACAGGTGCAAAATTTTCTTCATAATCTATCCCTTCTTTCCGGGAGAATCCATGAGCCACAAACCTTGCCTTGTATTTATTTATGTTTCCATCTGCAACATGCTTGATCTTGTAGATCCACTTGGAAGTCACAAAAGACTTCCTTTCTGGTCTTGGGACAGCATCCCAAACATCATTCTTCATGATCTATAGGTATTCCTCGATCATGGAAACCTTCCATTACTGCATCCTGGATCCTGGGAACTTCAGATTCTTCAATATCTTCAATAGGTAGTTTTCTTGAACTTCGTTGCTAGAAAAAATGTCGTTGTCCTTCTTTTGTAGGTGATTGTACATGATCTTTCCTACAAGTCAAATTCAATTGCATGATTAGAAACTTCTCATATTTTTCAGAACAAAATCTTACACATATAGACATATGTCATACAGTCATGCAATTATCTTAGCCAATGATTCAATACAACATTTATCCATATCCTGTAACTTTCTAGATGCCTTCCATCTCTACGAGAACATTGTTAAGAGTGTGCACAACTCTTAACATGTCAGCAAATAGGTTGCATTCCAGATAAGTAGTATGGAGTGTTGTACAGTACCATAGGCCATTTACCCATTACTATATTTAGTAGTATCTTGTTCATTAATGCAACTTTTCTAAAATGAATAATGCACATCCTAAATCTGGGAACATAACTACGTACATGAATGAACAACATCATTTAAGTAATAAGAAATGAAAATTCAAATACTTATATTTGTTTGCTTGTTGGGTGGACTCCCTCTCAATCTTTGCTTCCTTACAGGAATTAGTGGAGTGTGCTCCCTCTTGATCTTTGGTTCTTGTATTATCTGTCTTTGAACTTATATCCATCCTAGACCACTATGCATTCTTAAGTGTGCACTGGTGTCCTCATTATGTCATCCTCAAGATCTCATAGATGGATTATCATGTTTATAAGCTATGTCTAACATACCCAAAGAATGTCTCCTTTGTTCTCTTCAATGATTTAGAGACCATGTGCTAGTAACCTGCATATATAATAAGTTAAGCACTATAGAACCAAATTACACATACCTCGTAAGTAGAGCTTCTATGTGATCAATGGCTGTTGTGGGGAAAATGCACCTATAGTTCAGGGGATAAACTACCAACTTACGGTGATAAAGATAGACTTACAAGCATTCTGCAAGTACAACAAATAAATGAAGAGTTTAGGGTTTAGAGATGTAGGCACCTCATTCAGAAGGTTGATCCTAGCTTTGCCTCCCTCGCTCTTCAATGCTTATCCATCATTGCAATGCCCAAAGCTGCAAAACAACTTGATACCTTTCTCAAACACATTTGATTACATATATAATACTGATATCCATAATGGAAGAAGACATCAAACTACAATCAAACAGTAATCAAATCTAAGACACATTAATAGGTCATATTTGGAAAGAGAAGAACGTTTGATCTTTATTAATGAATGAAAGCAAGTACATACAGTTATACCTTCTTTCAAGCTTGGCACTTCACGAAACCTAGATTCAAGGTCTCCTGCTTTTGTTCTCCAAGGATTCCAGCCTCTAATCAACTGTGCTAGGGTTTACCAAAACTGAAGCACAAGAGAGGGGAATGAGGGTCTCCATTCCTCCAGCATAACTTTGTAATTGGGCTTAGTCCCCTCACATGGCCCTTCTACCCTCCTTATATAGTGAAGAAGAGGAAAAGAAGTTATAACTGCTCAAGAGGTTTCCCAACCAACTTAACTTACTCGAATTTTGAGATTTTGACCAAAACAGGGGTGTACGCTACTCTACAGTAGACAAAGTCGCGTACAGACGCTACGATTTCAACAGTGGAGTCACGCTCAGTAGGGTATACATGCTACTATCATGCCTGTGTACCAGCGCTCATGTTAAAAAATGGCCAAAAACAGGCTTTTCTGCTCATTTTCGGGAGATGGTTTGGTCTGGAAAAATGTTCCTAAGGGTCATATACATCAAATGGGTCAAGAATGAGGTAATTTCAACCATTTTTAGTGTCCCAAATGACTCCTCCATCCACAAATGTCCTGTTGTGTGATTGAACTTGATCTCAAGAAGTGTCGTCATGCGACCAAGGGAAACAAGTGTCGTCACGGACGGAGAGGTGTCATTTCAAGCTATAACAATGGCTATGGATGAGTCTTTGTCTTCATGTCACCATGGTCATATGTTCTTGAACTAGAACTTGATTTGTCTTTCTTGATGTACCTTTCATGTTAGCGGACAACATCATCCTCATACAACACCATAGTGCATTAGTACAATCATAAGTGTCATAACCCTAATCAATGAATGTCTTCTCTCATTCACATGCATTCATACTTTTACTAAGGTGATAAGACAATTTTCAAATTAATCAAGATTGTACTAACCTCAATAATATGAAGACAAACTTAATCATGAATAGATTTCAAAACATACATGTATCTCCTCAAGTCATACCTGTCGGGATTGCTTGTAGACTTCTCATGTAAGGCCTTAGCCTCATCTCCCTCTAGAAATGGAATCTCTTCACTTGTGTAGGTGTCCAATTCATCCTCTTCTAGGATTAACCCAATCCACTTTGATTTGCTGAAACTAGATCTGGAGCTAGCTAGGGTTTGACAGAGAAACCCTAGAAATACAACTTTGGAATTTAAACCTTTTGTCTGGACAGGGAGATGTAATTGACTGAGGCGAGCAAGATGGTGTGCTCATATTTTGAAAACTCCAAAAAATGACCCCTCAAAAGTGACTTGCGAATTTCAGATTTGCAACTTCTGTCAAATTCTGGGTTTCTGGTTTTATGGTCCAAACCCGAACTAGGGTTTGATAGAACCCAGGGTTCTACCTAACCAGAAACTTCAATATTGGTGTTAGCACCTATATATTTTTCTATAATATGAAGTTGAATGGAAGGAGTGGTGGGTCAAAATGTACCTGGTATGGAAAACTAAGATATCCTCCATGCGCCAATGCTAAATGCTAATGGGAAGGACTAAATGATCTAAGGAGAACCAGAGGTGCGAAGAATGAGAAAATGTTGAAGTATGGGTATGAATAAACAAGAAGCATATTTTATAGCCTATAGTCCACCGGTCCAACATGTGAAGCTAAATGCCAAGTCAATCTATGTCGTAGATTGGGCACGGGGATCCGATCCATGGCCTTATATGGAATACCGCATAGCTAAGTTACGAGGGAGATAAGGGAAAGGCAAGTGCGATGAATCATCTCCGTCGGCCAGGTGTCGGCAATAGGCATTGTCGCAAAGAGACAGACCTAAAGGAGATATGTGAAAATAAGCGCATGCGATGGCATGGGTTGGTAAAAGAATCCACGATCCGGAAGGCTGTAGGGATATGCATCAACAGCCCTCACAGCAAAAGCAGCGCACTGGATAGAAGAGGGATGAATGCAATGATATTTTCCTGCCTGCTAGGTGTCAGTTTCAGAAGCCGTCGCATAGAGGATGAAAAGCATGGTAGGGACCATTTGGGTGCATGCGAGGCCATCTTCTGGAGAAGTGTGTCCAAGAAGAATGGTGTGGATGGAAAAGTAAACCAAGAGATAAAGGGGCTACCGATCTGACGATAGCAAGGAGGCACATGAGAAAACCAACGGCGGAGATCAAAAGACAACAATTGAAGATGAGTCAAGGTAATGTTGGCACGGTTATATATATAAGACACAACCACGAGGGTTGACATTTGTTCTTGAAGATTGTAGAAGTCTGGTGGTCCCTCAGCATGTGGTAGACGACGAAGGTGACAGAACTTCCAGAAACCTGCTCAAAGCTTCTAAACCGACAGGTATGGCCTTGTAACTGTCCTCTCTCTTGAAAATTGAATTTTTTAAGTCATAAAATGGGAGAGGAACAGGATTCTACCAGCCATAAAGCTAGGGTGTCTATGGAAGATAGGGACGCCGATGTATTCGACCCATGCCTTCGGCTCTTGGTCCTAGAGATTAAAACAAAGTTAGATGCTCTGCATGAGCAGGGTTTGGACATACATGGGATCTTTAGGTCATCTTTTATTTACTTCTGCCTGGACCAAGTACCCTCTTTCCCAGATTTTGTGACATGGTGCTCTGTGAATTACTCCGAATCCACAAGGATAATCATGGATGCTCCCAGGTCTAAAGTGGTCTGTGTTTTAGATGTGTCAGTTGTAAGAAATTTATTTTTTATTCCCGAGCCGCAGTACCAAGAGTCAGAAAGCTTTTCAGAAGAGTCGATGGTCGCCTTATTCCTCCAAATAGTCCCACAAAGCCATCGGACTTTCCTAGCCACATGCCTAAAACCCCAGTCCGAAGTTGCCGAAAAACCATACCCCTTGGACGTCAACCTTTTTTATGACGATTCCCAGTTGGTCTTCTCACTGTTGGCTCAATTCTTAGGTTTAGATGATGATCAATGGGTAACTAAGGTCCAGCTTAGTCTTCTCTTTAGAATCAGTATTTGTTTAGCGAGATCCGATAAAGGACTCATCTCGCCTCTTAAGTTTGATGAATTTTTGGCTAACAGAATACATGTACAGTTGGAGAATTTCCCAAATACTAGGTTTTTCAGATACCAAATGCAACTCATGAAGATGATCATGTACAGTAATGCGGAAAGCCCGCATTTTCGCCCTTTGCTCAAGACCAATGCGTTGTTGGACAATGTATTTGAGTATTTCAACTATGTTTTTCCTCCTGTGTATAAAGTCATTTTTTGGGAGGAACTGCCGAGAGTATTGCTCGAAATGAAGTCCATGATGCAGTTAAAGGATGAAATAGCTATTGGGGACTGCTTCCTTTCGGAAGATGCTATAGTCATCAAGCTATATGGCTTTATGAAGGAACCCTACATCTTGCCCCCCTTTTTGACAATTAGAATTTTTGCCATGGAATTTATCAGGCAGAAACTGAACTTGGAAGAAGCACTGTTCTTGCAGTACAAAAAGGGAACATATATAAAATACCCCTGGAAAGTTGGCCCTTTTATTGTGGAAAATAAGAAAGCTTTGCCGGAGATAGAGGAAATGATAAGACTCCTGGGGTTCAAAAAGGACATAGTTGTTGAATACGATCCCCTACACATTATTTCTAAAAGAAGAAAAGAGTGTAACATGAGCACCTTCGAAAACAAGGAGCCCGAAAGGGCACTCAGGGGGCGGAACCTACTACAATGGGAGCCCGTTGCAGAAGAAACACCAAGTGTATAGGAAAGGGATTCCATAATGTCTGATGTTGTGAATAATATAGAATAGGTGCCGGACACCGGAGAAGTGGGCCGGAAGAGAGATCTGGAGGAAATACAGGATATGGACACTGAGATGGGAAGTGAAGACAAGCAACCCAGGATGATAACTCCAGCTGAGGTGTTTAATGGGAATACTCAGGTTGAGTCATTAATTTCCCTAGATGAAGAATAATTGACCGTTTGGATAGATAATGAGAATACCAATAATGAGGGGTCCCCAATCCCCGATGTTCAGATAAAAGAATATAAATTTCAGGATGTTTAGGAAGGGGAAAGTAGCAGTAGATTCCGGTCTAAGGATGATTTGTACGAGCAGTATAAACAAACTAGGCAAGCCTCAGCCCAGAAGCTATTTGATATGATGCCAAGAGCCAGCAATCTAGCTAAAGCTAAGACTTCCTTAGTATCCAGTAGAGATGAGAAGAACAACACCTGAAATCTGGCCATATCAACAGATGTCGAAGTAAAGGAGATGAAGCTCAGGTGGGATACTATACCCGTACTTGAAAAAATCCATTTTCACCAACATATTGGTGATCTCATCCATGTTGATCTTGTGAAAGCAGCACTACAAGGTGATAACTTGGAAGTGGCTGTAAAGAAATTGGCGAATCAACTGAAACAAGAAAAGAGTGAAAAACAAGCCCTGCAACAACTTGTAAAAAGGTTACAAATTGAACTTGTTGGGGTTGATGGAGGAGGAGAAGCCACGAAGCACCTACTGGCTGATAAAGAAAAGTTAATTTCAAATTTGCAGAAAAAGGTTAGAGTCCCTAACATCCAGCTAATCCAAGCCCCCGAGGAGACTAGATTTGAAATACAAAAAGAGGCTTTATCTAAGGAACTGGATGATTGCAAAGCAAAGATATTAAAACTTGCTGGAGAAAAGGACAATTGGAGACGGGAGAAAACTAGCCTAGAGAAGTAGATTGAAGACTTAAGAAGTAACTTGTCCAGTCTAGACATGAGGCCTACCAATGTGAATCAAGGTGGTGAAGAAGATAGTACTAATGATCTGGCACAGGCTATGTCACATGTTAGCCTGAAGGATAATGAAATAAGGGAGTTAAAGGAGAGGATGTGGAAACTAGAAGATGAACACAAGAAGCAGGAGGAGGAGATAAATAGCCTCCGGGAAAAGCAGAAAGAGTCAATTGAACAGAATAAAAAAACTCACTCGCCAAGTAGCAGGACAGGCTGCTATGCAAGGGTGTAGACATTTGGTATGGGATAAGATATATAAAAAAGCTGAGAGTTTTTTGCCCTACTTAGAATTCCTAAGAGTCAAGGAAAAAACGATTAGTGATGCTTCGGCGACATGTGTAGCCGCGAGAGAAGTCTTGACCCAAAAACCCAAAGAAACAGCATTAAGTGCTGTGGCCTTTTTAAATGACTTGTCAGAAGAAGATAGGGTCTGATTAAACATTGGAAACCAGATCATGACAATCGCCGCGGCTTGAAGAGTTTTGAGGAATTATGCTCAAGTGGAAAGCGTGGAGGCCAAAGCAGAAGACATGAGGAAGGAGGTAGCGGACTTCAGGAATTCATTTGGTAAGTTAAATGAAATGGGGCTACCATCTTTTTGGGATGACAATTTAGAGCTGTTGTCCAAAGGAGCCTACAAAAAGAAGATCTCGGCTAGGAGAATGGATCATTCGAAATTTAAACAGATGGAGCAGTTGCTCATAGGTAAAACATTGATGGAAAAGATCCAAGATGACTTTGAAATCCTGAATAGGTTAATTTCCATTGGAGAAAGGCTTCCGCCATCCTCATACTCTGACCACATTGAAATCCCGGTGATGGTGAAGGAAATGATAGATTGCAATCTCCCTCCAACTGAACGCTGGGATGTTGTGCATGCATATGCAAATATGAGATCCGCTCTCCATCAGCTACAGTAGTTGTTTAAGTTTTTATAAGTTGTCAAGTATTTGTTTGAAATGTCTGAAAGACACATAAGACATTTCTAATTTTTGATATAATTTGTAATATTCTTTGAGGCAGCCAATTGAACGGCCAGCCGGAACTTTTATTTTTACTATGTCTGTTTTTACTTTAAGGATAATTCCACTCTGTGATGGTAGTTGCAATTGTAAGAAATAGTTAGACCAGCTATACCTGTTTCTATTTTAAAATAGTTCTGACGAACAAACTTTGATGAGGTGTCATTCTGTTGCAAAACATTTTGGTTTATAGGAGTCGAGCATAGAGCTCAAAGATATCTATAAATTTGTTTGTAATCGAAGGCACAAGGGTTGAAAATCTTATGTTGAAAGCTTTTGGTAAATTTGAGGATCACTCTGTAAGACATTTTTGAGCTGTTTTAATAAAGTTTGCAGAGCTGAGACCTGCGTTTTGACAGGGATTCCTATGTAATTGGTCTGGTAGTTTGTATTTTCTCTCTTCTCATGTGCAAGTGTGTCTTATCTCTTTCATAACTCCATTTTTGTGTTATTTCCTTCATGCTTGGAAACAGGGTAATGATTAAGTGGAATTCATAGAGATTATGCTCTTCTTAGTTTTTTCCAAGTATTTCACCAACATATTCTTCTAAATTTGATGTAGGATTCATCTTGGTATGCCTTACATTGATGGACTGTTTCTTTTTCTTCTATTCCATAAAAATAAAAATCTCTTTGACTACTAACTGCTTGCTACCTTGCCCCTATAAATGCATTTGAAGAGTCTTTGTGAATGATGTTTCATAGTTTGTAAAAGGTGACTCCATTACCCAAACTAAATCCCATACGTTTTCAACCAAGCTACGCATGAATCATTTTATTCCCAAAATAGAAAGCTTATCTTCTGTATAATTGTTGTAATTGAATATCTTGGCCGTGAATGTTGGTGTTTCTTTTTCATTATTGAAAATCTTGATTATTCCAGTCTTTTCATGAGATTTTAGAGAGAGCCCTCTCTGTCTGTGTTGGGTCAGTAGCACAGGCCAAAGATTGGTTAGTGGTTACCCAGAATTACCCTCTTTTAGCCTTAGGGGTCAATTTCGGTGTTAACAAATTGGCGCCATTGCCGGGGACCAAGATTGTTTCACAATCCCTGGGAGAACGACATATACATCCAAATTATAAAGAAAAAAAGAGATCCCTATGGGAAAATAGAGGTTTCCGCATTATTCAAGAAGGTTGAAGAACTTTTCCCTGGTGAATCCACTTACAAAGATCGGATAATTCAAGAAGACTCCACTGGAGACAGATTAGTGCACCAAAGCATACTACTGAAGAAATTTCAAAGGCATCCTGGCACCAAGAAAGATCCATACGAGAGGTAATCCTTTCCCTAAAATATTGCTAGGAGTAGATGATCCAGAAATTTTACTCAGATGTAGAACTGCGAAGGATCGGGCTAGTGCTCCGATTATTGAGACTGTCCCTTTTTCAAAAGATGCATCTGTTTTTCAAGAATTGGATCTAGAGATTGATATTAGCAAACCTTTGTCAAGAACAAAATCTGAGTCATACCTAAGCTTAGGTGAGGAAGCTCTGAATAATTTTCAATCTTACCTTTTAGATCTTGTGTGGTTTGATTCTAAAATTCTTGCCAAAGTTGAAAGTGATAAACCCAATCCTCAGACCCCCCAAGCCCACGCTACAATCCCAGCTAGTGATCTCACCCCAAATATTTCCCCACGAGCTCAGAATCCACCTAAACCTATGGCTGCCAGATTTGCACCTTTGATCCTACCTGCTGCTCTGCATGACCTCCCTCAGAACTATGCTCAAAGAATTGTCTCTTATAATGGAGAGGGAGATTGGTTAGCAAAATAGCATGTGGATAGATTTGAAGATTTCATAGACCTGGAAGAAGTGGACCACAATGACACTAAAATGAGATTGTTTTCTCAAAGCCTGTTTGGAGAACCTAAGAAATGGTTCAGACAACTGCCTAGCGCGTCCATAGAAGATTTTACAGCTTTTAAAGTGTTGTTCCTAGAAAGATGGCAAACCATGGGCAGTCCTGCTATAGTTTTGTCCCAATATAATCACTTAAAGAAAGGTGGGTTTGAATCAGTCCATGAGTTTTTTGCCAGATTCATGAAAGCCTACAATTCTATTCCTGATGATCTAAAACCTTCGGTAGGTGCTGCAAAGCTCCACTATGCAGATGCCTTTGATGGAGACTTCTCATGCACATTGAGAGAGAGAAAATTTGCCTCACTGCCTGCCATGCTGAAGGATGCCTTGGAGGTTGAGGCCAACATGATGGCTTCTGGGAAAATGAAGGGTAAAACTAAAGCAGATAAGAAGAAGCAAGAAAACCAAGCCTCTTATAGTGATGCTAAATTCGATACCATGATGAGAACTATGGAGAAGATGGATAGGTTAGCCATGGAGAATAAGCCTCCTGCTAGGGAACAGCTTGAAAATCAGATAAGGAACCCTAATTTTAGAAGGCCACCCCCTCCAAGAAATCCAAGAAACTAAGAAGACCATCAGATAAGACCTCCTTTTCCTGAGAATTTGATAGACGAAGAAGGCCCTGAAAACCATGCTGCGGACCAGATACATCTATTTGATACCTTTGAACACGTAATCAATTTGACTGAAAAGGAGCACGATTTTTTCGCCAAGAGGAATGCTGATAAGGCCGTAGAGTTCAATTCTGAACAGTATCAAATGGCTTACATGAATGTTGTGGACGATATCTAGAGAAAGATGAGGTTGAGAAACAGAGAAATACAAATAATTGAGGGGCAATCTGCCTAGAGTCAACCCCCTAAGACTCAACATAATACAGATAAACTTAAGGGGAAACAACTACTGGATCCTACACAGAAAGCCTCAAAAGATGGGGGGTAGCATTCTAAAGAGGGTAGGCAACCATAAGTCACTGAAGTAGGGAAGCCAGCGTCAATATTCAGCTTGAAGGCCGAACTGTCTAAGGTAAAGATCTCTATCCCCCTGAATGAACTATTGAGAGTTAATGAATATAGGGAAGAGATAAATAGCCTAGTAAAAGGGCAGGCTGAAAGTACACAAGATATGTTGGAAGTAACGGATGATGCCCCCACTATAATCTTCGGTTCCAAACTAGAGGAACCTGATGATGAAGAAGTCCCTCTCTTCTATTTGACTATGAATATCCATAATAAGTTATTACACAATGCCTTGATAGATTCTGGAGCTTCACACAACTTGATGCCAAAGTCGGTAGTGGACCTGTTGGGGTTAGAGGTCACTAGACCCTATAAAGACCTATATTCTTTTGACTCTAGAAAGGTACCTTGTTTAGGATTGATTAAAGATGTGGTGGTAACCCTCACCTAGATTCCAGGAAAGAGTGTCATGATGGACATAGTGGTAGTTGATTTACCTGCTAAGTTTGGGATGATGTTGTCTAGATCCTAGGTAAAAAAGCTAAAGGGAACCATGCAGATGGACCTATCCTATGTACTATAACACTTTTCAGGAGCAATAGGAAGTTATACAGAGAAAAAAGGATGGCTTATGTGGTCAGCAGTGACAACAAGCCTGAAAATCACCCTATATTCGATGTGGATACAGACATGGGTTCCTCCATCCTTTTCAATGATGGCCCACATAATGATCCTAGAACCACATTTTTCCATGAAGTAGAGGAAGACAAAGAATTTGTAGCAAGGCATGAGGCATCGGAGAGGCAAAAAAACAAAGAAGGATTGTGGAATATGTACTTCGATGGTTCACTAAGCAAAAATGGAGCTAGGGCTGGAGTTTGGATCATACCTCTAGACCAAGAATCTAGGTCCCTATCCTATAAATTGACTTTTGAATGCACAAAAAATGTGGCTGAATATGAAGCTCTACTTTTAGGACTGAGAGCTCTGAAAGATCTGGGAGCCAGGAGAGTACATGTATTTGGAGATTCAGAACTGGTGGTGAACCAGGTGAATGATAGTTATCAGGCAAAGCACCCCAGGATGAGAGCTTATAGAAATGAAGTTTGGGACATGTTTGGGAATTTTTTCGATGAACATAAGATCTAGGAAATTCTGAGATGTGACAATCAAGTAGCTGACTCCCTAGACACTACTGCAGGAGGTTTTAAAACACCCATTTTTTCCCAAGAAAAATACGAGGTTGAAGTGATAAATAGGCCATCCATCCCAGACAATTCCAAGTATTGGCAAGTGTTTGAAGATGACCTACAAATTATAAGGTTTTTAGAATTGTCTCATGAGTTTGTGAATGTGCAGATCGATACAAAAAATGAGAATGTAGAAGGTCTAGTGGACCAGGAGCAGTCAGACAGCGAAGAGAATGGAAATAGGGGTTGGAAGAACACTTTGGGAGGTAAAGACATTGTTGAGTTAAAAGGAAACTATATTCCCAAAGGACTGATACCTCTAGAAAATCTCTTTGACCAAAATGATGTGGCAAAGAATCCCAAATTTGAACCTCCCAAGGATACAGTAGAAGATCAGAATTTGGGTTCTGTTGGGGAACCTCGGATGGTAAAGTTGTCTAAAAAATTGGAGACGAGGAAAAAGCAGTATGTTGATCTGATGAAAAAGTATGCTACTGCCTTCGCCTGGAGCTATGAAGAGTTAAAGGAGTATGATACCTCAATAATCCAGCATTCCATCCCAATTCGACCTGGAGAAAAACCTTTCAAACAGAAGTTGAGAAGAATAAATCCTAAGTTGGTACCAATAGTAGAAAAGGAGATCAAGAGGTTGTTCAACGCAAAGATTATTGTCACTCTGAGATTCTCTCAATGGGTGGCCAACCTAGTTCCTGTAAGGAAAAAGAATGGAGAAATTAGAATCTGTATAGATTTTAGGAATTTGAACAAAGCCTCCTTAAAGGACAATTACCCACTACCAAAAATGGAGCACATCCTGCATAAGGTAGTTGGGGCAGAAAAGAATTTCTACAATGGATGGGTTCTCAGGGTATAATCAGATCAAAGTCAGTCCAGAGGATCAAGAAAAGATTGCTTTCACCACTCCATGGGGCACTTTCATGTATGCTAAGATGCCTTTTGGATTGAGGAATGCTGGAGCCACTTTCCAGAGAGCGATGAATATTGCCTTTGCTAAAGAAAAGGATAAGTTCGTAGTGGTGTACATGGATGACATAATGGTGTATTCAAAGTCTGATGACTAGCATTTAAAACACCTAGAACGAGTCTTTAAGAAATGCATAAAATATGGTACCCCCCCTCAACCCTAAGAAATCTCATTTTTCTTTAGGAGAAGCTAAACTCCTGGGACATATCATATCCAAAGAAGGTATCAAGATTGACCCTGAGAGGGTCAGTGCCATCCAGAAAGTGGGAGAACCAAGAATCAAAAGAGAGGTACAGTGTTTCATTGGGCAGGTTGGTTTTCTGAGAAGATTCATCCCTAGTTTCGCTGAGATTGTGATGAGTATCACTAATATGCTAAGAAAGGAAAATCAAATAAAATGGACAAAGGAAGCTAGAAATTCTTTCAAGGGAATAAAGAGTGCTATCACTGAAACCCCTGTATTAGCTAGCCCCGATTTTTCTAAAGATTTTTTGATTTTTTCTTATGCTTCTGAGCATACATTGGCAGGAGTGCTGCTACAAAAGAACGAACAGAATGCAGAACAACCAATTTCTTTTTTCAGTAGGGTGCTGAGAGATGTAGAGTTGAAGTATGACATTATGGAGAAACAGGCTTATGCTTTGATCAAATCGCTGAAGGATTTCAGGATTTACATACTTCACTCACACATCATCACCCATGTACCAAATAGTGCTGTGAAAGGTATTCTTACCCAAGCAGATCCTGAAGGTAGAAGGGAAAAATGGATTTCTATATTGCTAGAATACGACTTAGAAATAAAGCCTACTAAGCTGGTGAAAGGGCAAGGATTAGCAAAATTGATGACCAAAGCAAACTGTGATTCCTTGTAGATGAATCTTTTGGAAGAACATCCACAACGGCTAGGAACTGAAGTACAGATAAGTCCAAAATTTGTTGCATCCCCTTGGTATGCCGATAGTGTTTATGTGTTACAAAATCTACACGCTCCCCTAGGGTTCAGCAAGAGTAGGTCCCGAGCTGTGAAATTAAAAGCAGCAAAATATTGTATAATGAATCAGTTCTTATACTAGAAAGACCCCGGAGTTGTGCTGCTAAATTGTCTATTGGAGGAATAAGCTAAGCATACTAAGAAAGAATTTCATAAGGGAGACTGTGGGGGGCATCATTCTTGGAAAGTGATAGTAAATAAGATCTTGAGAGCTGGTTTCTATTGGCATACCATGTTCACAGATGTATATAAAGACACTATGGAGTGTCACCAATGTCATATTTTTGAAGGAAAAAGGAAAGTTGTCTCACTACCCCTTCACCCAGTCATAGTAGAAGCTCCTTTTCAGCAATGGGGACTAGATTTCATCGGGGAAATAAACCCTAACTCTTCTGGGAAGCATAGGTGGATACTAACAGCTACTGATTATTTTACCAAATGGATAGAAGCTATACCCACCAAAAATGCAACAGAAAATGTTATCATGGATTTCCTGGAGGACAACATTCTATCTAGGTTTGGATGCCCCAAAAGGATTGTGATCGATAATGCACTTGCCTTTTGTTCAAAGAATATGATTAATTTTTGTCACAAATACCATATCAGTCTAAACCATTCTACAACATACTATCCGCAAGGAAATGGACTAGCAGAGTCCTCCAACAAAAGCTTAGTAAGGATCATAAAGAAATTATTGGAAGAGAATAAAAGGGCTTGGCATACAAAGCTGAAATATGCCCTATGGGCTGATAGGATAAGCATGAAAAGAGCCATTGGGATGTCCCCTTTTCAGTTGGTTTATGGAGCCGAGGTGGTGTTCTCGGCATCTCTAGGGTTGCCTTTTATGAGGTTGATGCAAGGGATGGAAGAAGAGCCAAACCATATGCAGAGGAGAATAAACCAGATAATCGAACTAGATGAGCTAAGGACGAAATCCTATGACAAAGTGCAGGGGCACCAGGAAAAGATGAAAGAAGCCTTCGATAGAAAAGCTAAATAAAATGAGATCCAGATAAACGATCTGGTCCTGAAATGGGACACTCCCAGAGAAGATAAACACAGGAAATTCGACCATATGTGGATGGGGCCATTTGTTATCACGACAAATCGAGGATTAAATTCTTTTATCCTGGAAAAACAAGATGGATCTTCCTGGTCTGGAGGACCATTCAACGGCAGGTACCTAAAGCACTATCTATCCTAGAGGAGCAACCCATGTACCATAGCTTGTACATATGTATATTTTCTATTTGTTACAGTTGTTATGAAGTTTTATTTTTGGTGTGAACCTGAGAGCTTTAAAGCCCAAAAAGTGAGAACCCTAAGGTCAGGAAGAGGGAGCCATGGTTTCGTTTTTAGGGGTTCAGCCCAGATATGCTACAAAGTATGATCCTCAGTTTCTAAAGGGAAGTCTCCGTCTAGGGTTTGAAGGAGCCACCCAATGGATCAGGCACTTAATCTACGGAGTTCTTTGCTACCTCACAAGGAGGATAACATCCCCGTTGGAGCCAGTTGTTAGCACCTATATATTTTTCTATAATATGAAGTTGAATGGAAGGAGTGGTGGGTCAAAATGTACCTGGTATGGAAAACTGAGATATCCTCCATGCTCCAATGCTAAATGCTAATGGGAAGGACTAAATGATCTAAGGAGAACCAGAGGTGAGAAGAATGAGAAAATGTTGAAGTATGTGTATGAATAAACAAGAAGCATATTTTATAGCCTATAGTCCGCCAGTCCAACATGTGAAGCTAAACACCAAGCCAATCTATGTCGTAGATTGGGCGCGGGGATCCGATCCACGGCCTTATATGGAATACTATATAGCTAAGTTGTGAGGGAGATAAGGGAAAGGCGAGTGCGATGAATCATCTCCACCGACCAGGTGTCAGCAGCAGGCATTGCCACAAAGAGACGGACCTAAAGGAAATATGTGAAAATAGGTGCATGCGATGACATGGGTTGGTAAAATAATCCATGGTTTGAAAGGCTATAGGGATATGCATCAATGGCCCTCACAGCAAAAGCAGCACACCGGATAGAAGAGGGATGAATGCGATGATATTTTCTCGCCTGCCAGGTGTCAGTTTCAGAAGCCATCACATAGAGGAGGAAAAGCATGGTAGGGACCATTTGGGTGCATTCAAGGCTATCTTCTGGAGAAGTATGGCCAAGAAGAATGGTGTGGATGGAAAAGTAAACTAGATCCGATGGCCAGGAGGACTCGGCGGGAAAATTAAGAGATAAAGGGGCTACCGATCTGATGATAGCAAGGAGACACGTGAGAAAACCAACGATGGATATCAAAAGACAACAATTGAATATGAGCCGAGGTTATGTTGGCATGGTTATATATATAAGACACAACCGTGAGGGTTGACATTTGTTCTTGAAGAATGTAGAAGTCTGGTGGTCCCTCGGCGTGTGGCAGACGGTGAAGGCGACAGAACATCCAGAAACCTGCTCAAAGCTTCTCAACCAACAGGTAGGGCCTTTTAACTGTCCTCTCTCTTGAAAGTTGAACTTTTAAAGTCATAAAATGGGAGAGGAACAGGTTTCTACCAGCCATAAACCTAGGCTGTCCCTGGAAGATAGGGACACCGATGTATTTGACCCATGCCTTTGGCACTCAGTCCCAGAGATTAAAACAAAGTTAGATGCTCTGCATGAGCAGGGTTTGGACATACATGGGGTCCTTAGGTCATCTTTTATTTACTTTTGCCTAGACCAAGTACCCTCTTTCCCCGAGTTTGTGACATGGTGCTCCGTGAATTACTTCGAATCCACAAGGATAATCATGGATGCTCCCAGGTCTAAAGTGGTCTGTGATTTAGATGCGTCAGTTGTAAGAAATTCATTTTTTATTCCCGAGCCGCAGTACCAAGAGTCAGAAATCTTTTCAGAAGATTCGGTGGTCACCTTATTCCACCAAATCGCCGCAGAAAGCCATCGGACTTTCCTAGCCACATACCTAAATCCCCAGTCTGAAGTTGCGGAAAAATCGTACCCCTTGGACGTCAACCTTTTTTATGACGATTCCCAATTGGTCTTCTAAGTGTTGGCTCAATTCTTAGGTTTAGATGATGATCAATGGGTAACCGAGGTCTAGCTTAGTCTACTCTTTAGAATCAGTATTTGTTTAGCTAGATCCGATACAAGACTCATCCCGCGTCTTAAGTTTGATGAATTTTTGGCTAACAGAATACATGTACAGTTGGAGAATTTCCAAAATACTAGGTTTTTCAGATACCAAACGGAACTCATGAAGATGATCATGTACAGTAACGCAGAAAGCCCAAATTTTCGCCCTTTGCTCGAGACCAATGCTTTGTTGGACAATGTATTTGAGTATTTCAACTATGGTTTTCCTCCTGTGTATAAAGTCATTTTTTTGGAGGAACTGCAGAGAGTATTGCCTGAAATGAAGTCCATGATGCAGTTAAAGGATGAAATAGCTGTTGCAGACTGGTTCCTTTTGGAAGATGCTACTGTCATCAGGCTGTATGGCTTTGTTAAGGAACCCTACATCTTTCCCTCCTTTCTGACACTTAAAATTTTTGCCATGGAATTTATCAGGCAGAAACTGAACTTAGAAGAAGCATTGTTCCTGCAGTACAAAAAGGGCACAGATATAAAGTACCCTTGGAAAGTTGGCCCTTTTATTGTGGAAAATAAGAAAGCTTTGTCGGAGATAGAGGAAATGATAAGACTCCTGGGGGTTCAAAAAGGACATAGTTGTTGAATACGATCCCCTACACATTATTTCTAAAAGAAGAAAAGAGTGTAACATGAGCGCCTTCGAACACAAGGAGCCTGAAAGGGCACTCAAGGGGCAGAACCTGCTACAATGGGAGCCCGTGGCAGAAGAAACACCAAGTGTATAGGAAAGGGATTCCATAATGTCTGATGTTGTGAATAATACAGAACAGGTGTCGGACACCAGAGAAGTGGGCCGAAAGAGAGATCTGGAGGAAATACAGGATATGGACACTGAGATAGGAAGTGAAGACAAGCAACCTAGGATGATAACTCTAGTTGAGGTGTTTGATGGGAATACTCAGGTTGAGTCATTAATTTCCCTAGATGAAGAAGAATTTACTATTTGGATAGATAATGAGAAGACCAATAATAAGGGGTTCCCAATCCTTGATGCTCAGATAAAAGAATATAAATTTCAGGATGTTCAGGAAGGGGAAAGCAGCAGTAGGTTCCGGTGTAAGGATGATTTGTATGAGCAGTATAAACAAACTAGGCAAGTCTCATCCCAAAAGCTGTTTGATCTGATGCCAAGAGCCATCAATCTAGCCAAAGTTAAGAATTCCTTAGTAGCTAGTAGAGATGAGAAGAACAACACCTTGAATCCTGCCATATCAATAGATGCCGAAGTAAAGGAGATGAAGCTCAGGTGGGATACTATACCCGTACCTGAAAAAATCCATTTTCACCAGCAGATTGGTGATTTCATCCATGTTGATCTTGTGAAAGCGGCACTAAAAGGTGATAACTTGGAAGTGGCTGTAAAGAAATTGGTGAATCAGCTGAAACAAGAAAAGAGCGAAAACCGAGCCTTGCAACAACTTGTAAAAAGGTTACAAATTGAACTTGTTGGGGTTGATGGAGGAGGAAAAGCCATGAAGCAGCTACTGGCTGATAAAGAAAATTAAATTTCAAATTTGCAGAAAAGGCTAAAGTCCCTAACATCCAGCTGATCCAAGCCCCCGAGGAGACCAGATTTGAAATACAAAAAGAGGTTTGATCTGAGGAACTAGATGATTGCAAAACAGAGATACTAAAACTGGCTGGAGAAAAGAACAATTGGAGATGGGAGAAAACTAGCCTAGAGAAGAAGATCGAAGACTTAAGCAGTAACTTGTCCAGTCTGGACATGCAGCCTACCAATGTGAATCAAGGTGGTGAAGAAGATAGTACTAACGATCTGGGACAGGCTATGTCACATGTTAGCCTGAAGGATAATGAAATAAGGGAGTTAAAGGAGAGGATGTGGAAACTAGAAGATGAAAACAAGAAGCAGGAGAAGGAGATAAAAAGCCTCCAGGAAAAGCAGAAAGAGTCAATTGAACAAAATAAAAAACTCACTCGCCAAGTAGCAAAACAGGCTGCTATGCAAGGGTGTAGACATTTGGTATTGGATAAGATATATAAAGAGGATGAGATTTTTTGTCCCTACTTAGAATTCGTAAGAGTCAAGGAAAAAATGATTAGTGATGCTTGGGCGGCATGTGTAGCCGCGAGAGAAGACTTGTCCCAAAAACCCAAAGAAACAACATTAAGTGCTATGGCCTTTTTAAATGACTTGTCAGAAGAAGATAAGGTCCAATTAAACATTGGAAACCGGATCGTGACAATCACCGTGGCCTGAAGAGTTTTGAGGAAGTATGCTCAGGTGGAAAGCATGGAGGCCAAAGCAGAAGACATGAGGAAGGAGGTAGCGGACTTCAGGAATTCATTTGGTAAGTTAAATGAAATGGGGCTGCAATCTTTTTGGGATGACAATTTAGAGTTGCTGCCCAAAGGAGCCTACAAAATGAGGATCTCGGCTAGGAGAATGGATCATTCGAAATTCAAACACATGGAGTAGTTGCTCATAGGTAAAACATTGATGGAAAAGATCTAAGATGACTTTGAAATCCTAAATAAGTTATTTGCCATTGGCGAAAGGCTTCTGCTAGCCTCATACTCTGACCACATTGAAATCCAGGTGATGGTGAAGGAAATGACAGATTGCGATCTCCCTCCAGCAGAACGCTGGGCTGCTATGTATGCATATGCAAATATGAGATGCACTCTCCCTCAGCTGCAGTAGCTGTTTAAGTTTTTATAAGTTGTCAAGTATTTGTTTGAAAGGTCCGAAAGACACATAAGACATTTCTAATTTTTGATATAATTTGTAATATTATTTGAGGTGGCTAATTGAACGGCCAGCCAGAACTTTTATTTTTACTATGTCTGTTTTTACTTTAAGGATAATTCCACTCTATGATGATAGTTGCAATTGTAAGAAATAGTTAGACCAGCTATACCTATTTCTGTCTTAAAACAGTTGTGATGAACAAACTTTGATGAGGTGTCATTCTGTTGCAAAACTTTTTGGTTTAGAGGAGTCGAGCGTAGAGCTCAAAGAGATCTATAAATGTGTTTGTAATTGAAGGCACAAGGGTTGAAAATCTTATGTTGAAGGCTTTTGGTAAATTTGAGGATCAGTCTGTAAGACATTTTTGAGTTGTTTTAATAAAGTTTGTAGAGTTGAAGCCTGCGTTTTGATAGGGATTCCTATGTAATTGGTCTAGTAGTCTGTATTTTCTCTCTTCTCATGTGCAAGTGTGTCTTCTCTCTTTTGTAACTCCATTTTTGTGTTATTTCATTCATGCTTGCAAACAGGGTAATGATTAAGTGGAATTCATACAGATTATGCTCTGCTTAGTTTTTTCCAAGTATTTCACCAACATATTCTGCTAAAGTTGATGTAGGATTCATCCTGGTATGCCTTACATTGATGGACTGTTTCTTTTTCTTCTATTCCATAAAAAATAAAAATCTCTTTGACTACTAACTACTTGCTACCTTGTCCTTGTAAATGCGTTTACAGAGTCTTTGTGAATGATGTTTCATAGTTTGTAAAAGGTGACTCCATTGCCAAAACTAAATCCCATACGTTTTCAACCAAGCTACGCATGAATCATTTTATTCCCAAAACAGAAAGCTGATCTTCTCTATAATTGTTGTAATTGAATATCTTGGCCGTGAATGCTGGTGTTTCTTTTTCATTATTGACAATCGTGATTATTCCAGTCTTTTCATGAGATTTTAGAGAGAACCCTCTCTATCTGTGTTGGGTCAGTAACATAGGCCAAAGATTGGTTAGTGGTTACCCAAAATTACCCTCTTTCAGGCTTGGGGGTCAATTTCGGTGTTAACACTTGGTCTCTAAATTTTGATTTTGCTAAGGAGAGCAATCCTGAGCTGAGAGCACTTCAAAATTCTACTTCTATCAAAATCCCTAATTTCCCGCAGTAGTGACAAACCAAAAATGAAAGTGCTCAGAATCCAATTTTGTTATGACAAACATATATGCCATATTGTTTCTGATGTATATCTAAAATTTCGGATCCTCAAGGTCTGAAACTTCAGCTTGTGGTAGACTGACCTGCCATATTTCAAACCCCATAGATATGACCTCAAATGGATTCTCTATGAGAGAGATATGCTAAGTATCGCAGCATGACCTGTTTATGGGATGAAACAACATAGAGAACTTGTACGGAGTCCCACGTGTCACCGTTTCAACTTAGGCCTCTTAAACTTGGACCTGTGAAACTATAGTCCTTGCCCTAACTGAAACCTTTTACAGAATTCCATTTGGAGCTTCCTAGCCCGAGATATGACCTTTTTTCCTAGGTCACCTATTTAGGGCTGCATTCTGGAAGAGGCAGAAACCCTAACTTGTACGAATCATATCTCACAAATTAAAATGAATCTGGGGCTGATATTTGAACACAAGGTACATGAACATTTCATCTTCTTCCTGTAAAATTTTCAGATCCTGAACCTTCGCCAAAATGGATTTATAGCGAAAGTTCCATGATGACTAGGTTTTACTATATCAATCCCTAGCTTCCAATGTGTTGCAAATGCAACAAGTGTCATAAATGCCATACAATGCCTTCCTTCAGGCTAGATCTGATACCATGTTAGTTTTTCATCATTTAATTCAATATGATCTAGGATTTTAACTAATAGAATACCATATACATCATATCAAACATAAGAGACAAAATACAAAAAGCATTTCACCAGGGAAAACCAAGAAGGTGAAAAACCCCGCAACTTCCTCATAGATAGAATGAGCACCATTACAAAGATAACAAAGATCAAACCCCAAAACAAGAGATAGTCTCCTAGCAGCTTCTCCTCATCCACTTGTTTGTACTCCTCCTCTCTCTCACTAATGCGAAGTGAGTGAGTGTCCTCATCCACTTGTTCGTACTCCTCCTCTCTCTCACTAATGCGAAGTGAGTGAGTGTGTGAATGAATAAAATGAGAGAGTCACACTCTCTATTTATACAACAACTTAACCTACCTTTAACCCTAACTGGTCCAACTTCCTAAGGAAGCCTAATAACCCATCCACATGACTCATACAAGGCCGACCCCACCATGGTGGTCTAATAACCGATCAAATATAAGTTATGACACTTATAATGTAACTTGCAAAACTTGCAAATACAAATGACAACACTTCCAACCAGAGGAATAATACATCTGCGTTGGGGATACAATAAAGTACAAATGTAATACATACAATATGCAAGTGAATATCTTTCGAAGTTACAAATACATCAACACCCTCATCTTTTCTTATTGCAACAATAAGTGATTTTGAAGTCCCGTTTTCAATTTTAAACATTTTCCCATATTTTGTGTAAATTGCGATATTATCATTCTTAAAACTTGAATATTCCTTTTCCCGAGCAGTGAAAATTCAAAAGAATTCTCTCAGGTAACATTACAATTGTCACACAAAGCTTTTCCAATTGTAGTGTCACGATTGTCTAACAAGGATAGTACCTCTATTGGTTTTTGGCCTTTCATTAAATGTTGTAAGAATTATTATTTTTTAGTAATTTAGTGTGTTTGAGTTGCCTTCAAGCATTTCATGGGGTGTGGTCCACTGTGATGAACTCTTAAAACTGATTGCTTTGATGAGTTTCAAGGGTAGGTCATGCGATATGAAGAGGTTTCTGAATGAGAAAATGCCACACACACTTGCTAATTTAACATTGCAGTACATCAATGAATAATAAATTTGTGGAACCTAAATTATTATTAATTTTAACATTGTATGCCATGCAGGGAAAAGGAGAATTTACGATGGAATATCGAGAACATGCTCCAGTATCCCAAGATGTACAAATGCAACTCATAAACAGTTATAAGATGACGAAGTGAGATGAATCCAGGTGTCAATGGTAATGTGTTGAGCATGTAGAGTTCACTAGCTTAGATTTCTGAATGCAGCTATAGTAGTTTGTGGATTCATCGGCTGTCTTTGATGAATGTTGGCACGAATCATACAGAAATTCCCCAATATCGATCGTTAACATGTAGTGTAAGTTGCTACCTTTTGGAGAGGAAGATATCAGAAAGGGTGGATTATTATTTATATGGAATAAATCTCACCTCCCTCAATGAGGATGTGTAGAAGTAATTATTGAAAGAGGCGAGCATAAATATGCTAAGAGATTATGTTGGTCTGCAAACAATAAAATTAACAATTCTTTGATTATGCAATAGTGGATCTAGAACGGGGAATTTTGATCACTCCAATTGTTGTTTAACAGTTCATAAGTGTCTCTCTTATTTGAAACTATTTTAATTGATAAAATAGAGCCTGTATTTATTATTTGAAGAATAGCATAAACCTGTCCCATCAGAAGAAACTTCCTCAATCATAATCAGTGACAAATTGCATGACCTTAAAGCTGCACCGTCACCTGAAAGTGATGCTTTGGATTGATGGTAACACCAAGAGGCATATGACAGCCATGGCTTAGACATATTTGGACACATAAGTTTTTCTTCTTTAATGGAAGCACCAAACACCTCCTTAACTATCAAGTTGTAGCTGCCGGCTAACATCCAGCCAGTTTCCCATGAAGCGGCATGCTCATCCAAGTTAGCAGCAATATCACTTGATATGAACTTAGAGTTATCTAAACTCATTTTTGGGAGTAAGTTTGGCCAATTTATTTCATAATAATTTTATTTGAACCAAAATGACAATTTCACACATGCCTTTTCCTTCAACATATTGCCAGATGCAGAAACAGACAAGGAAGAAAATGGTATGTAAGAACGTACCAATGACCAAAGATCTACTATGGCTTCCTCACATTTTCCCTCAACAAAAAGAAGCAGAATAATATCATGCTCTAATATTGCAACAAGCCATTCAGAAAAGTCATATTTGTGACATCTTGAAATACCACTCAACAATTCTTTGTGCATACAATGAGCCAGTTGGAAATTGGTTTTTTTGCGAGATAGTTTTATGACTTGTTGGAAAAGCTGCAAAGTTGAATTTTACTCTGGTAGCACAACATGGTAGATGTGTAATAGTTTCAACCACAGAAGACAATCTTGTTGTAATGGATTCATTGGCACTTGGACTAAATTTTGGAGGTAACTAAGTATTAATGCAAACTCCCCGGATTCATCATGTCTATCATTAAGTCTACATCTGTGTTCAAAGGCATAAATAAAGTGAAACAACACAGATAGTCAATGACGAAATATCTTCATCAACTGCTAAGATCGGATGACTTGGAGAGAATGGATTCCTAGTCATCCATTTGGCATGAATATCCAGAACCGGTGGATAGCACATTAATGCATGAAGAATATTTTTTAGACAATGCTGTATATTTGATTATGTTAGAGTCAAATTGCAGTGATAATGCCAAGGTGGAAAAAATATCACAGTAACAGAAGTCTCAAATCTTATACCGAAATTCTCTTTCAGTTTTGTAATGTTCTAGTTAGGATATTTTTTGTCATTCATAGTTAGACGTATTTTTTCTACTTTTACTGGGAATAGATTTGTTTGAAATAGTTGATCTCCATCTCCATCTAAAGTTTATCTATTTATATAAGCATAAAGGGGCATCAGTATGGTAATAATTTAGGTAGAAACTTAAGACATCATAGAAAGAACTAGATATAAATGGACGTAAATGGAAAATGTTGCATGCCCTTATTAGGATAAACAAGCATACTCCTTTGGGAATGAATTATTCTCCAATAAATAACACCATGCAACCCATCCATTATTTTCCAACTTATTCGTATTTATTTTCAATTTTGTTCAGGGACCATGGAAAGAAAATTACCAGTTCAAGAGGATGAACAACATGCTAGAGAGCAGAACAAGTACAAGAAAATGGAATTCTGTAGCCGAGCTATTAAAATCTAAGGCAACATAAAACATCGTTGCAAGACATGTTCCTAGGAACAACATGACACATTTGAGAACCAACCATATCAGGTTCTCCAATGTCATTCCATAAGAACTATATAAGTATATAATGCAGAAAATGAGAAGCACTGTAGATTAAATAATTTAATGTAAAGTGTAAACAAATAATTAGAAGTGAACACACATTTACACTAGGAGCCAAAGCACCTGAAAGGATTGGTTCCATATGTATCTGTGCCCTGTGTGGTGTCCCCAATTGGGGAAATTCAGTTTCATAATTAACAACTGGAGTATACCAAAAACTAGGATCAAATATTTGGTTGTACCTGAAAAATGAAGAACACCAAATAAACAAATAAAAAAAGCAGACATGCATTTTCAAAGAAGAAATCATAAGATATAACATGAAGAAATGACAGTAAAAAAACTGAAAATGTCCCATAAGTCATAATAATTTCCTATTCACGTGTCATAACTTTGGTCATACTAAGGATCCTTACGATCCTTCTCGTGATCCAGAAAAATGGCAACTCTGCTATTGTTAGAATTTACCCTACTAGAAGACTCCATTTGTCCATTCAAATTGTTTGTTCCACCAATTACAGAGGAACACTCCATTTATACTTTTGCATCAGTATTGTGGAGTGGGTATGTTGTAATTTTTTCCTTAGGAATCGAAATTTGAATGGAATAGCACTACTGAAACTGGTTTCAAATTATAATAATATCCTAAAAAATATTGTAATATTTATCATATCAAATGTTGGAAATTCAAGGAATTTTCTTGAAAAATACTAGACAAAAGGAAAACTTGGAATCCCTCAACAGTTATGGGTGATATTGTAAAAGATGATACACATATAGGCTGTTGTATATTTCAAAATTCATAATACAATTTATACAATATTAGTGGGTATTTACCATGAAGACCATATTAACAAATATCATATGTAAAATTATGAATAATTCCAATTCCCCAAGTGCATAAACCCAAGCAGATTGAAAAAGTGACTTGACATTAAAATCAAAATATTTGATAAGATGATGACATTCAATGAGGATGCAATTCATCTTTCTTGTGTAGAGGGATGAGTTGGCACAAAGAAATTTGAAATATGGTAACTTAATGACATGAGGATGGTAACTTAATGAGATGAGGATCGCTTGCATCACTTTGACATGATAAGAATCATGTGTGAAGAATCACAAGTATTCTCTCTGTAATTAACATTGCGGATAAAAATTGGGACATGTATCTAGGACTCTAGAGGCAATGTGTTAAACAATTTCATTTTTTGGTTATTTTGAAATAGGCTAACATCACAAAACACATGAAATAGATTTGCTTTACATAGAGTACAAAAACATAACAGTCATTATTATTGAAAAATGTAAGCCTTATCTCCTAAAACACCCTTTTAAGGCTTACAATACTGAAACCCAAACTCATTGGAAGCAATCACACTAACTGAAAACATAATATCATAAGTAATCAAAGTCAAGCATTATTTAAAAACTTCTTCTCTCAAAATAGTAACCGAACAACAAGGCCATAAGTATTCATTGTTTGAACATAACAGTTTTCAACTAATAGCGGCAGAACCAATTTCTTGTCTGATTTTAATTGCATAGCTATGAATTATAACCCAAACCAAGTATGACAAAATGTTCTCTAATTTTCTATCATCAACAACATAACCAATTTATGATAAGAACATGAAAATAATCTAGATTGATGACTTTTCCAAAAAATTCTTTGGCCACCGTATGAAACTCCTTTCCTTCTCCTTCAAACAGAGACATCCATATATTTTATCTTCACACGGAAGTGGAATGTTACTTGTGACATTGTTGACATTCACATTTTAATCTTCAGGACCAAGTGTCACTCTATGGATCACAGAAAGTGAATGAATTCGTCCAATGTTGACAATAGCACCATCATATGGATCTAATATTTTAACTTTTTCACCTTATTCAAGTACTTCATGCAGTGGTGGAATTATTCAGCACTGCCAAAAACAGAAACTTAAACCAATTAAATCATATTATGAGATATAAGGCCATTTAGTACATACCTTTGTTTGTTCGGGGCCATTTTTGGGGTCTTTCAACATTCTTACATCAATCGGATTTACAATTTTTTCCTATGATTAACAAGAATTGCCATTAAAAAAAAGAGGCCTCATGAGTGAAGTGAAATGGATCCAAAACATCAACAATTTAAAATTTCAAGTGAAGAAATGGTTTCAAGGGAATGATAATTACTTACCTCATCTAAATCAATAGGAAATCCATTATTTGATTTGAATGCGGAAACAAGAGGTTCTATGCATTATGATATGGTCAACATCTTCTCTGGAAACCCATCTATATGATGATTCATTGCATCATTATAATCCTCAATATGGTTTTCAGCACTATATGGGGCTCATGTTTGGCTTCTCTCAACTTCAATAGATGGAAAGGAACTTTCTATTGGATTTTTTGACATATAGTTTTTTTTAGAATTTTCTAAGTCTGCCATATATTGAACCATTTCACTCAAATTAGGTTCTCTATTAGTTCCTTCAACCTACAAATCATCGTCAACACACAATTAGTTGGAAATATAGACAAATTAAAATGCATAACAAAATGTACAATATTAAGCAAAAAAACCACATACTTACACATATGTGTTGTTTGGATCTCAACCCACCCCGACCCAAAAATATAGAGCCTTTACATGATCTCTTCCTTTCTTCCCTCTTGCACTCTTTTCCAAAAACTCTTCAACACACATACTTTCCTTCAAATCTTCCCACTATTTGGGACTCAAGCTGCTCTCCCTATCTTTTCCATCCAAGAATAATTTTTTGCAGTTATGCCTAAAATTATTCATCAGAATTCTCATTATGTACTTGTAATATTTAATGGAAATCCTTCCACCAATAGTCTCAAAAACAATTTTCATTTTTTGGATCACTAGATCAACATTTCTTCGATATTGATCTGCAAAATTGGATTTGGTAACATCCAAATGAGACCTTATTCTCGTTCCCAACTCCGTGTACAACCTTGAAGCATTTGGTCCAGTAGGTTGGTGATATTTTACCTCAACCAGGTAAGGCTTCTTCCCTTCTGATTTTCTTTCCTTTGCTTCCCTTTGTGTGCTCCTATACAGGCCTTGAGTAATTTTGCATCTTTTGAGGAAAGTTGATAGATCTTCAGAACCAGTTGTGGGTGTTGAAAAACCACTCATACTAGTGGATACAACAGGTGCAACTCCTAGCATGTTTCTTAAAGGAGATGTAATTGGTGTTTTATATGTGGCAAAATGATGAATTGGTTCCTCATAATTGGCCACAGCAGGTGTGGCACTCGCTGACTCACCAATCCCTTCAGATGTGCCCTCAAATCTTTGCTTTAATTTTAAATAAAGCTCTCGCAAGGCTGATTGTCCAGAACATGCTAGTTTTTTAGAAATATCTTGGACATGATCATCTGATATATGAGGAAGTTGATCATTAGTATCATCAGTTTCATCTCCATGTATTGAGCTACTAAGGCATTGGCTTCTACGAGATGGAATTGATATGTCTTTGCTTTCCTTTTGTTTTCGATGACCATTTTTTGTAGAATCCAACTTTTCCCTATAAATAAAAAAACATATCAAATTATAATCAAAATCATATATGGTCGTATCCATGAAATAGATTATATAAAACTTTCATGAAATATGCATAGAAGTGAAATGTACGAGTAACTACTTACTTATTTTCCAAACCGAGAGATGACAAATATTCTTCATTGCTTGTGATGTGGTCTTTAAGAACACGCTCATATTCTATAACATTTTCATATTTGTTGGGATCACTTTTACTTTTCAACCCCTTCTTCTTCATATCCTATATGTCCAAAATTTCTCTTAGAAAACATCATTAGTGCACAGGAAAACAAATACTATAAAGTATCTAGATTCAAATGCTCATGATAGCAACAAAGGCTTAGTTCTAAAGTTAGAATTAGAGGTTAATTCCATGGATTCTTTACTAGAAAGTGATAAAATATTCAAGATGACCAATTTCAACCAGAGAACCATTAGAATCATTAGAATTGAAAATTTAACAAGCATAAGTCAATACGAATAACATATAAAGAGATAAGAATCATAATTGCATTTTAAGTCCATAAAAATTAAAAACAAATAATAACACATAGGGAACCTTGATTGCAACTTAGTATGAATCCCTAACATGTCATTTGGAGAAGGATGCTTGAGTAATAGATTCGTTTTAATTTCTATTGGATAGGGAGAACCAAGTAGTGTAATGAATCTATTGTCTACATTAAATATTCAACTCTTACACCATGAACACTAACTGGAACCCATTGGAATCACACAGTAACTTTCTTAAACAACATATGCAAACTAACACAAGAAATTAAATAGTACATAGTGCTGAAAACAAGTTGAACATCACTAGAATAACCCATATAAGATTTATGTAGAGATGAGCAAAACAAAAATGAAAATGTTGCATATCCAATAGATTGAAAAATGAAGGATAGATTCCATACAAAGTTTAGTACAACCACTTGGATAGCTAATCCCAATGGCCAAAATAATAAAATCCATTTGCATAGTGAAACTTTGTTCCATAAATTTAAGGTGACAAATCATCATCGTGATCATTTGCATCGCCATCATGATCGCAATCCTGATCACTCGTGTATGCATCTACTTTATTTTCTTCATCATCCTCATTCAATATATTTTCATGACCATGCATTACATTCTCTATCTCAGTCTCTTCATTGAGAAGATAAGTTCCCTCTTCAAAAAATCTATGGCTATCTTCAGCTTCTTCTTCCAATTTTTCTTGTAAACTATTACTCTTCCCATTTACCATTATATCAACATATTGCATGAATTTTCTTTTTGAACGAGGCTCCATTTGAATGACATATGAAAATCCTTGGCTTGTTACATCATCAATTAGAAATGCCTGGTTAATTTGAAGAGGGGAAACATATGGCTCATTGGTCTTTGATAATATTTGGCATGTATTTGCACATAAAAATCCATACGCATCATGTTGTATTGCAGATGGCTTGATCCATTTACAATTTAATAATATAGGACTAGTGTCACCATAATCAACTTGAATAATTTCTTGGATGAATCCAACATAGAATTTATTTTCGGTGTCATGATGAAATTCAGCACTAACAATACAATCACAATTTTCCTTTCCTGTTTCATTTTCAACCACTCTTAAATAACTACCATAAGCCCACATGCCATTGAAACGAGAGTCCCATATATGTGGAGGTCATGAAATCTCAATTTCCTCAATCGTTAGATATTGACCTTGTTGTTGTGCACCATTTATTGCATCAGAAATCAAATCATAAAATTTTGGGAAAGACCTCCTCCAATATTCAAATCCTGAAGTCTTCGCTTTCGAGATGGATGCATCCTCATTTGAATCTCTTCTTCATATTTTCTACATAGAATATGAACATACAAGATAGTAAGAATGATAATAATTTATCTATTAGATGAAATTAAATAAATAAATTATCATGTAAAAAATATTTCACTTGTGCCACTTATCAAATGAGGATGTGTTTTGAAGAACATAGGCATGTATCGCAGTTCTTTCATCATTTGGTAGCTTGAAGGGATGTCCATTTCCTTTGAATACTTAACCTGCAACTCTCTCATCTTCATCATCATCCCATACACGTCGATAGACACTGCGAAAATCCTTCATATATTTGGTGTAAAATCCTATGGCCTCTTGCATCAAATATCCCTCACACATTCTACCTTCTAGTTTTTCCTTATTACGAACAAACCTTTTCAGAACCTTCATATATCGTTCTATAGGATACATCCATCTAGTTCTTATTGGGCTACAATGCTCTAGTTCATGTTCTATATGTATAAGAAGATGCATAGAAATACTGAATATTGTTGGTGGAAATTCTCGTTCCAATAAGCAAAGGACTTCAACAACCTCTCCCCTCAAATTATCAAATTTTGAAGGATCTAGCACATGCAAACTCATTCTCTTCAATATTAGGCCCAAATTTATAATTTATAATATTGGCCCCTTTTCCAAACTTGATGTGACCACAATAGGTAAAATATCCTCGATTATGACATGATAGTCATGGGTCTTGAGGCCTCTTAAACTATTATTATCATTTTGTCTTCTAATATTACTACTTACATATCTAGTAGGAAAGCGAGTCTAAGACTCAACTTTAAGAATTGTGCACGTTGTTCCTTTGTCCACACATAAGAAGCAATAGGATTTCTATATTTTCCATCACCAAATATTTCAACCCAAATATTTCAATGAATCTTTAGTTGTTGATGGTCTAGGCATGATGACATTGTATCATATGTACCTGTAATATCCCAACTTTCTGACTAACTATACTATGAGGTTATATCAGGTCATGGCCCCAGTATGTGTGATTTATTATGCTTGACATAGCATTAGTTTGTTTTTATTTATTCCTTCGTGAGTTGATATATTGGGCATGGACCCTGAATTGTTTTCATTATTGATATATGCGGGGCAGAAGAGCCCGAATGAATAAACTATGTTGCATTTTGAGAATTGGTTATAGATTATGATATACTGAGATTATTCCTTTTGTTACACTATACTGTGCAAAGCATGATTTACATGGTTGATTATTTAGTGTGTTGAGCGTGGACTCAAAAACACACGAATGACCTATATACTGAGTTTAAGCCTCGATGTATTTAGAGGATTGTATTTCATACTGTGCCTAAGCCCCGATGTACGTAGAGTGTTGGGCATGAACCCTGGAGCACTCCAAGCTTGGAAGAAATGATTACTGGATCCGAGGCCACTTAAATATCCTAGATGTGCCTCACAACCACATTCTAGCTCTAGTGTTGAGCAGAGGCTCTGGAATTGCACCAGTGTAACGCCCATGTGAGAGTGTTGAGTTTGACGACTTTGAAGAGCACTCGGGGTTACAAATATCAAGTGTTGAGTCGAGAGGACTCTGAATAGCACTTACGTATCTTAACACAACTATTTCGACTTGATTAAATAAATCTTATTATCATCACCTACTGCGGGAACTACCATGTTAAAACGAGGGATCTAACATGCAAAGGGAGAGACTAGAGGTGCCTTACTAGCTTGCTGAAACCGTCCAAAGAAATGGACCCTATCCTTAAAAGGAATTAAAAGAATTATCATGTGAACAAAGTGCTTAAAAGGTCCCAAAGCTAAATATTATTATTATTTAGAGCTTCTAAGAATAATATTGTTATTATTTATTCTTCTACATATATATGTATGTATAATTGGGCTCCCACTTGTATAAATGTTATTTATTAATATTTAAAGTGGAATTATAAATTATTTATTCTTATAATTATCAAAAAGATTTCAGATCAAAACACTTTGATAAAACAAAGTGAGATGTCCTAGTCCCAAATTAACTAGCAATTAAGTGAACAAATAATATTATTTTTTTTATATATATAATTTAAATTGTTTTAAAGAAACCAGTAAATTCCAACAGTCATTTTGGAATATGTTCCTACTTAAGGAGGATAGACCCGAAAGCTTGGGGGATATTCATCTTTTTCTTTTGGTATTATTGTGCCAAGAAGAACTCCCTGCTCCAAAAGTGAACTCTGTTCCTAATTTTCCCAGTTCTGAACCAGTTAATCTAAGGCCTCTATTTCTCGATTTGCATGTCAGGACTAGCTCGAGGGGATTCATGCTGAACCAAGAACGGTTGTAGAATCATGGCTGGGAGGAACGTGGTAGTCCCAAAGTCATCCAATCCAAGATCAAGGTCAGCTAAAAGTCACTAGTTTCCCTAACCAGTTGGCTGAGTGTGAAGGTTAATATTAACAAGAACAAGTTACAGGGATCTACATGTTATCATCAATAGGATAAACTACAGAGAATCGACAGGTATGATTAATTATGAAACCCTCCTATGTTTTATATTCCTATTATACATACCATGTTAAAAATTAGCAAAGTTCTTATTTCCAATTTTTAAATCAATTTCCTTCAGTAGTTCTTATTATCAGTTTTAAATCAATTTCTTTCAGTAGTTCTTATTGTCAGTTCGTAAATCAATTTTCTTCAGTATCGAATGGAATTTCCAGCAGGACTAGCCAGCTAGTCCTTGCTAGTTAGTATATTGTTTAGCTGGTTAGAATAGACAAATCGTGATCTGAAACTCAGAAGAATATTCCTAACCTTTTATTTCATCTCTGTTGGTATTCGTTTTCACTTATCTAAACCCTTGAAACCCTTGTTTTAATCCCACAATAAAATCGCCTAGCTACAGAGATCAAAACTTAACAAAACTCGTTGAACAGCATGTCAAACACTTGAATTCACCATAATACAAACCACAGAAAGAGGAAACGCAGACACCTTTGTTAAAGACAAATTTATATATTTATAGATTTCATTCCTATGCTCGATCCAGCTTTGTTTTCTTCTTAAAATGTTAAATTAAATCAAACATATCACGTATGACAAAGATCACATTTAGATCATTTCATTTCTTTTGACCAGTCAAGCTACGATAGCCATCTACAGGAAACCCTAAGTTTCATTTTCGAATCAACAAGAAGAGACAGGATTTAAATTGTTTAAGTCCAGGGTCCAAATCCCATAAAACATCAATGCAGAGACCAATCGTAAATAGAATTGAGAACCATACATTATCTATATGATCCCCACAGAGATGCCATGGAACGATAGGACCAGGGTCAATTCCCATGACCTCCACAAGGAGCCAAATCAAATAAACGTTTCCTACAGAAAATAAGTCTACTTACAAAAAACAAAAAGAAACGTAACTATGGCCTTGACACCCTTTCCAGGAAAGCAATCATCCCATCCACACAACCGGCAAGCAAACAAGATATTTTTCATTTACAATCTACCCATATTATAGTAATAGAGGCATAGAAAACTTTGTTAAGGTCTTACATATACACACAGGCAATACATTGTTCACACATAGCAATACTCAAACATTTAACAATGCTATTGAAATCAACATATGAACCATAGCCATATTTACAAGCAAGGGTGCCAACGACCCTATGAATTACCTACATTGTCTGTGCAATAGTTACAAACATAATCAGGGAAACCAAGATACTAGAATTCCTATAAGTTTTAGCTTGAGCATTTAAATACATACAAAAATAATATCCAGCGAAAGAACATTTCGTGGGTTGATCAGAACTCGCAGAACCCAGTAATAAGTAAAACCCAGCCGCTACTTAGTTCATCTATATCACAATCCTGCTACTCATGTAGCCAGTTAAATTACATTTGAAACCCCATTTTTTTGTCCAGTCTAGCCAAGTAGGAAACTATCTTAGACCTCCCTGAAGGGAATCATTAAGCCAATGGCTTATGGGAGTCTCATTCCAAAAACCCAAGTCAAACCCATACATACAACACTAGGGCCGCATGAGATAGGGCACGAAGGGATAAACCAGACTTACCAGTACCCTAGCCATGCCCACGACTGCATAAAATATCGTAGCTTCCATACCAAGGTGTGTATCACCTGTCACAAAGCGATATATAATATGAATCAATTCCAAAATGCATTCTTAACTCGGAAGAAATGGAAATAGCAATGGGTGAGCAGGGATTAATTTATTACCTAAGAGAAGTGTGGCCACCTTGCGCCTGGAACGATAGCAACAGCCACTAAGTGTACAAACCACAAGCAGGGCTCGGGTCAGCACCCCTCCACCATCGCCTAAACAATGAAAACACAGACTCAGGACTGAGAACAACTCGAAAACAAAGCACAATGACAAGAAATCCCCAAATCGATACACAAAACCCTCATGCCAGACTATTACCCACCTTCAATAAATGGCATTAAAGAGTGCACCAACCTTTGTCTAAGTGAAGATCAAATAATCGTGTTTCACCGTAGTGATGTTATGAAGTTCAGTCACACTATATTAAAATACAAAGAGCTCTTACTATACATGCAAACACTTTGGTAAAGTTGCCATTTCCACTTTGGGTTGCATTGCCTTAAAGTTAATAGCCATTGAAAACCCCCTTTTGGAATACAATCAAATGGAAGAACCCCTTGTTAATGGGTTATTAATTTCAATAGATTTAACATACACCTGGTAGAATCTGGCCAATAGCATGATAGGGACCATCCACTCAGGACACTACTCGCAAATCTGAGGTACCTGCAGACACAAGGGTACACAATGGCATTAGCATTTACGCTAAGTAAGTCTGGCAATCTCCACAACTACCCATACCTCCTGGTGACCCTGCCGAGGTACATAATTACTTGACCGGGAGTAATATAGATTTCCCCAGATAGGAAAACATACCGTCATCAAAGGAGCTCATCACTTGGAGGTGCCATTAGACATTCATGATTAAAAACGACATGATTCATTTAAACATTGATTTGTGTTATTTTCAACCTACTGAACCAACAATTGCAAACGCAATGAAAATAGGATCTTATTTCACTTCCACACCGCTTCCGCAAATTCTAGACTTACATATAGAAGTGACTATGTAAAAATAAATAGACTTAGACTTATATTTTTGTATGTAAGTATGTGTGTCGTTCAACATTATTTTCTTTAATATATATGCCTTTTCTATTATAAATTGACGACTATTGCAGACAGGAAAAATTTAAAATTTTTGTTATTTTTGGGACATTACAAGTGGTATCAGAGCAAGTTAGAAACACCAAGTGACCTATTGGGCTCACTACCAAACACAGCTGCAGAAATAGGAAAGTGTTTAAATTATGGTATTATGTTTTACGAAGAGAATTAACTAACACATTGTTTTCCATCAGCAGATACTTATATAAATTTTAGGTACAAATAGTAGCAGAAAAAAATGAGTGTAGAACAAGGCAGCAGTATATGAAGAAACCTAAATTCCCCACCACGAGAGCAAGAAATTGTGGTGGAGCTCAACTCAAATTTGGAGAAATCCATGCAACAGCTACAGGCAGAATTCCAAAGTTTCAGGGATGAAAATATGCAAGAAAGAAGAGAACAACGGGCTATAAATGAAGCCTTACTCCAAATCCTAACAGGGGCAAAACCCCCTGAACATCCTACTTTCTCTGTCAATTCCCTTAACACAAAGAAAGTAGCCAGTTACAAAATAGGAGATCAAGCAGAACATAAATCAGAACCATTGGAAGAGGACTGTAAGATCTCTTCCAATGACAATGGTTCTCCACCTGCTTGCAAGAAAAGGAGGAAGAATGATGATAGCTTACAAGGGGAGTTCAGAAAGATAAGGGCCCCAACTTATGACGGGGAAGTTAACTCAGGAGAAAAGGCTGAAGAGTGGTTGTTAGGAATGAACAAATACTTTAAGGTTCACAATTACTCCAGTGAGATGCAAGCTAGACTAGCCATATACAACCTAAATGGAAAGGCTGCCAGATGGTGGTGGGACCTAAAACACATTAAGGGACAAGAGATGCGAGACATAAGCTGGGACACTTTCAGCAGAATCTTTAAGGACAAATACATGTCGGAAAGATTCTTTGACAAGAAGATAAAAGAATTTCATGAGTTGAAAATGGGTTCCGTGACTATGGAAGCTTTCATAAATCGGTTCTTAGACTTACTGCACTATGTGCCTTACATTAAGGACAAGAAGGTGAAAATGCAGCAGTTCTTGGGTGGGCTGCCACCAAACTTTAGAGAGAAAATAGAATTCGACATGCCCAAAACTCTTGACATAACCGTACATAAAGCCAGGTTGTGCTATGAGAACGGACAACCAAGAAATGACAACATCAACAGAAATAGGGACAGATTTAGGACCTTCTCAGAAAACCGTAGACGAGGATTTAGAACCCCACCTTTTTGGAAACATAACAATAGTTTCCAACCCAACAGGGGTTTCGACCGACCTCAAGCTCGACCTAATGCACCCCCACCACCAACCAACAGGCCAGCCTTCAACAAAGGGGAAAAGACAGTCCCACCAACTGTTTCTTGTTGGAAATGCCAGGGACCACATTACTAAAAAAAATCCCCCAACAAAACAGATGGGACTTTACACAACATCCAAGCAGAGCCTACAGTGGGAGACATGGAAAAGACACCTAGGATTTATGCCGCCCTTGATGGCTGGTAGGAAGATCATCAAGCCACCATGGTAAAAATTGAGGGTAAGATATCTAGCCATATCATTTCAGTTTTAATAGACCCCGGTGCTTGTCGGAGCTACATCTCTCCTAGAATAGTAGAGCTTTGCAAATTAAACCAAGAAAGTCACAAAGCACCATGGTTGGTACAATTAGCCACCGATACCAAATGGAAGGTCTCCGAACTAGTTAAGAGTTGTGATATAGATTTGAACAACTTTTTAACTAAGTTAGATTTGAACATCTTACTGCTAGGATTTTATGACGTAATAATAGGCATGAATTGGTTGGAAGGACATCATGCCTTGTTAGATTTCTTAAATAAGTCAATCCTATGCACAGATAGTAAAGGAAATCAAAGAACCATCCAAGGTATACCTAAGAAATGTGAGGAACCTGCAACAATTAATTAATAAGAATATGCAAAATAGCAGAAATGACAGAACTCAGAATCACTTTTATATTGATCGCAGGCCACTTCGAGGGGTAAACCTCCTTTGAGCAAGCTCAATACAAATAACTTCACGGTACCTTCATAGGCCTCAACACACACTTATATACTAAGTCTAGGTGCCAATACTATGGGTCAAAACCATGGGCCACTACAAACTATGGATCAACAATACTACGGGCGACTTACAAAGCATATGCGGCAACAACAATAGCACAAACTATTGATCAACAAATACTACAGGACGACTTACCAAGCATATGCATCCAACAACAATATACTAACAAAGTAAAGACATGGGTTCCTAACATCCCCTCCCCCTTAAAAAAAGCTTTGTCCTCAAAGCTTTAGATGTGGAAATTGTTGTTGAATCTGAAGGAGTGGTTCCCATGTAGCATCCTCTGGTTACATGTCGTGCCACTGAATTAATACCTCTGTGATAGAGCGAGAGCGAAGCTGACGAGTGCACCGATTGAGGATGGCCTCTGGAACCAAAAGGATGGATCCTTCATTATCCAGTTCGGGTAAAATAGTTTTTCCACAGATGTTGGTGCCAAGAAATTTCTTCAGACAAGAGACATGAAATACTGGATGAATGCGGGAAGAAGGAGGAAGTTCCAATTTATAAGCAACAGACCCAATCTTCTGAAGAATCCGATATGGCCTATAGAACTTTGGAGCGAGCTTATGACGCCCTTTGAGTTTCAGGGAGGATTGCTTGTATGGCTGGAGACGAAGAAAAACCATATCGCCTGCTTGAAAAGTGTGCTTAGAATAGTGTTGATCAGCTTGTTGCTTCATGAGATTTCTTGCGATGTGAAGATTGTCCCACAAAATGTGAAGAATCTGATCATGGTTCCGAAGGACCGTGTCCACTTCCTGAACTGGTGAACTGTTGGGGGTGTATGGAAGAAGAAATGGAGGTGCCTGACCATAGACTGCTTCATACGGGGTCATTTTAGAGGCAGTGTGGTAAGAGGTATTGTACCACCATTCAGCGAGAGGGAGCCACTTTGCCCACTGATGTTGTTGTTAAGAGTTGAAGCAACGAAGATAAGTTTCCAAGCATTTATTGATAATTTCAGTCTGACCATTTGTTTGTGGGTGATACTCGGAACTCATCTTCAGTTTGGTGCCAGTGTGGCGAAATAGTTCTGTCCAAAAATGACTTGTGAAAGTTGCATCACGATCCAAGATAATGGAAGAAGGGATGCCATGAAGACGAAAGATTTGGTCCAGGAAAATTTGAGCGACTGAGGAGGCTGTATAGGAATGGCTGAGAGCACAAAAATGACTATATTTGGAGAGGCGATCAACCAAAACAAGAATAACTGTCTTCCCGCTAGATTTAGGGAGCCCTTCAATGAAATCCATAGAAATATCTGTCCAAATCCGTGTAGGTATGGGCAAGGGTTCGAGCAATCCTGGAAGGAGTATTGTTTCACCCTTATTGCGCTGGAGGGTATCACATTCAGCCACCATCTGTTGAATTGTCCTTTTCATGCCCTGCCAAAAGAAGTTACTCCATGCCCGTTCATATGTTTTGAGGAACCCAGAGTGCTCTGCCAATGGAGAAGCATGGAGTTCATAGAAGATAGCCTATTGAAGATCTTTGCTCTGGGGAAGCACCGAATGACCCTTGTATCTCATAGAAGCACCATCCCAAGAGTAATGTGGTACAGTAGAAGGGTTGTTGGTCAAGCATTGGATGATTTGAGATAAGGAAGAGTCATTGACATAACCCTATTGAATAGATTGCAACCAATTTGGAACAGGCATAGAAATAGTTGAAAGAGAACCTTGGGCATCAAATGTGCGAGAAAGAGCATCTGCCACAATATTGTCTTTACCCTTCTTGTAAGTGATCTCATAGTCATAACCCATGAGTTTGCTAACCCATTTATGTTGTGCTAGGGAGGAGACATGCTGTTCCAAGAAATATTTCAGACTCTGGTGATCAGTCTTGATGCATAAATGATTCCCTAATAGGTATGGTCGCCACTTCTGTACTGCATGCAAAATAGCCATCATTTCCTTCTCATATGTAGAGGCGGCTAAATTCTTACCTAAAAGGGCTTTGCTGGTGAACGCAATGGGGTGTTCATCTTGATGGAGAATAGCACCAAGTTCATTACCGCAAGCATCACTCTCAATAGTGAAGGGCTTGGAAAAATCGGGCATAGCTAGAACAGGTGTAGTATACATAGCTTGTTTCAGTTTGTCAAATGCACACTGAGCAGCATGTGTCCATGTAAAAGCATCCTTTTTCAATAGAGTAGTTAATGGAGCTTCAATCTTCCCATAATCCTTGACAAACTTGTGGTAGTAGCCTGTCAACCCCAAAAAACCACGAAGGCTCTTGAGTGTCTGACAATGCGGCCAATTGTTCATGGCATCGATTTTGGCAGGATCCACATGAACCCCTTGTGCTAAGATAATTTGCCCGAGATACTCAACTTCCTTCTTTCCAAAAACACATTTAGACTGCTTGGCATGGAGATGATGGTCAGAGAAAAGTTGCATGACAAGATCCAGATGCTGGAGATGTTCATCCCATGTTTTAATGTAGATGAGGATATCATCAAAGAATACCAGAATGGATTTCCGCAAGTAGGGATGAAATATTTTATTCATTAAGGCCTGGAATGTGGAAGGAGCATTAGTGAGGCCAAAGGGCATGACCAAAAACTCATAATGGCCATCATGTGTGCGGAAAGCTGTTTTAGGGATATCATCCTCATGAACCCAAATTTGATGATACCCAGAACGAATTGAGCCCCATGAAGCTCATCAACAATAGGAATTGGAAACTTATCCTTGATGGTGAGGTGATTAAGTGCTCAGAAGTCAATGTAGAGGTGCCATGACCCATCTTTTTTGTGGACAAGAAGAACTGGAGAAGAAAAGGAACTAGTGCTTGGGCGAATAATACCTTGCTTCAATAAGTCCCGAACGAGCATTTCAATCTCCATTTTTTGGTGAAATGGGTAGTGATAGGGTCTGATGTTGGGAGGAACACTGCCAGGAAGGAGCTGAATACGATGGTCTTCTGGCCTTGAAGGTGGCAATCCCACTGGTTCAGCAAAGACACCTGTATATCGATCCAGAATTTGTTGTAGATCCAAAGGGGTAGTGGAGACCGCTGATGGTTGCATCTGAATGGAATGGATCTGAGCAATGACACCATGTGAATTATTCTTGAGGATTTTTTCCATGCGATGTGAACTGATGATGCTGAGAGACCATGGTTGTAATCCCGTCAATGTGTGTTTTTGTCCATTGAGGGAAAACTGCATCCAAAGTTCAGCAAAATCCCATAAGATAGGGCCAAGTGTGCGTATCCATTGAGCACCCAAAACCACATCACATCCGCCTAAGGTCAAGGCAAACATGTCAAAGCGCAAGGTATAATCTCCCATAGAGATACGCACATTTTTTCACTTTCGTTTGCAAGGTAAGGTGCCCCCATTGGCAACCATGACTTCAAAGTTGGAGCAAGGATGGATAAAACAATCAGCTTGTTTGGCAATCCGAGGGTCAATGAAATTATGAGTGCTACCAGAATCAATGAGTATTGTAAGAGGAAGCTTCTTGAAGTAACCCCTGACCCGCATTGTTTGAGGGGTGGTGATTCTAGATAAATCATGGAGAGATATCTCTGGCTGGTCATCCTAAGACGGAGGGTCAATAGGCGGTTCCTGAATGTTGACCTGAGCATCCATTATTTCTTGATCTTCGTCACCAATTTCAGAGGCAAGTGGAGAATCCACATCCAAGAGATAAAGCTTTTACTGAACACATCTATGTCCCTGAGTGAATTTCTCAGCACAATTATAGCAAAGCCCCTTTTCTCTGCATGCTTGCATCTCTGTTTCAGACAAACGCTTGATAGGAGTTGGTCGAGGAGCCTGTGGTATGGGTGGTCGTTGAGAACCCATATTTCCGAAGGGAACAAAAGTGGGCTTGGAGCGCTATTGGGCTACAATCTTGTCTTCTACCAACTTAGCCAACCCTAGGGATTCCATCATTATGTTGGGACAGAACATTTTGACCTCAGAGCGGATGGCATCCTTTAGACCACTAATAAAACAACTCCTATAAAAGTCATCAGACAATCCTTTAGTGTGGTTGGCTAGTTTCTCAAATTTGGTTTGATACTCTCTCATAATGCCAATTTGGAAAAGTTTAGTGAGGGCTCCTGTGAAGTCAGCAAAAGCACTAGGACCAAATCGTTGCAAAAGGAGCTGGCAAAAGTCTGGCCATTTTTGCTCTTCATGAGCCTTGATGTACCAACGGTACCATTGAAGAGCTTCCTGTTCCAAATGAAAGGATGCAAGTGAAACTTTGTTGACATCAAAAGTATTATGCAGACTAAAATACTGTTCTGCATGATAGATCCATCCAGTTGGATCAGTACCATTGAAGCGAGGGAAATCAAGCTTCGGACCACGTAAATTGCTGGAAGAAGAGAACCCATTGTCTGATGAAGACTTGGACTGTCGTTTGTTGTTCATAGCTAAATGTTCAAGATGGAGGCCGGGAAATTTTTTGTCCAAATCTTGGAGTTTGGCTTGGATGGCTGCAAGTGCTTCTTCCATGGTTTTTGCTCCTGCGCGGGTGACAACCATAACCGAGAGTTTTTTTTTTTTTTTTTTAGGGTTGACTGTGTAGAAAAACAAAAACAGAAACTGCTTTAGTAAAGGAAAATCTGGATTTGGGAAAAAATCTGAAGGGTAATTGGGGTTTGACTAGGTTTTGGACACTATCGAATAGACAAGGAAGCAAAAAATGAGGATTTCAGAAGTGGGGTGAAAGAATGGGAAAATTTGGCAAAGGGGGACAAAGAAGCAAAATTCGAAAAGGAACTCTATGGTAAAATTTGAAGGTGATTGGGTGAAATCTGAGGAAGTTATGGAAAACCCTAAAAATAGACAAATGTGGGATTTCGGGCTTTGGGAATTGGAATTGGGGATAGGGTCCTCAGGAATGAAATATGCAGAATGGGATTATAGGGGTTCCCCCAAAGTTTCAAGGGAAACAGAGTGAAAACAAGGGAGATATGGAGAAAAAACTGGTTTTTTTTTTTTTTTAGAATGGAGTGGCTACGGCTCGGAAGGGATCTGAAACAGATAGATCTACAACGGACTGGAAGTGAGTGGAAACAGAGGGATCCAAAACGGCGTCGAATGGATTGAAAACGGCTGGATCTGGAATGGCTTTCAGAATGGATCTGAACGGCTGGATCTGAAATGGCGTAGCAATGATCAACAATAGTTTAGTTGAAAATAGATATGGACCCCAGGTATGTACGGCTTCCTAACAGTTCAAGGGTTTCACTCGGCCACCAATGCTGTCTGATAGCTTGCATATTGGGGCAGTACCCCTCACTCCACGGCTCAGGTAAAACTGATAACCACTTTGCCACAAACGACAACTCTTGGTTTACCTCACGGGTGGGAACTAGTCAATCAGGTAGGGGTCGTTGCCCTTTTCGGTGGCAGGTCCTCTCAATGGGCCAACTACTTTGGGGTTCCTGTGGTACTCCTCACAATGATTTTTAGGGCTTATGCCCAAGTACTTCCCACAGTTAAGCAGATAGGGATTATTCCCAAATCCGAACCTGCAACAGATGCAAAAAAAAAATATTTGGCAGAAATTTTACCCAGCGAGCCCAAGAAAGTGCTCTAATACTAGATGTGAGGAACGTGCAACAATTAATTAATAAGAATATGTGAAATAGCAGAAATGACAGAACTCAGAATCACTTTTATATTGATCACAGGCCACTTCGAGAGGGCAACCTCCTTTGAGGAAGCTCAATACAAATAACTTCACGGTACCTTCATAGGCCTCAACACACACTTATATACTAAGCCTAGGCGTCAATACTATGGGTCAAAACCATGGGCCACTACAAACTATGGATCAGCAATACTACAGGCGACTTACAAAGCATATGCGCCAACAACAATAACACAAACTATTGATTAACAAATACTACGGGACGACTTACAAAGCATATGCATCCAACAACAATATACTAACAAAGTAAAGACATGGGTTCCTAACAAGGAAGTATCAGTATGACAGATATCGACATTACAAGCAAAGAAATGCTTGAGAAAGGGTTGTAAACTATTTGCAATCCACCTTCAATCGATAGAAGCCGATAGAGATCAAAAGATTGAGGACTTCCTGATACTAGTAGAATTCATAGATGTATTTCCCGAAGAGATACCAGGGTTACCACCCAAGCGGGACTTAGACTTTTCCATGGAACTAACCCCCAGATCCATACCTGTCTCTAGGAATCTGTACCGTATGAGTACACCCGAACTGGTAGAGCTCAAAATACAGTTACAAGCAGGGTATATTTTAAGGATTCTAATATTACACTTAAGTATAGTATTCTAGGCGATTATTTTGGATTGGAAAAAACATAAATATAGATAGGTAGGCAAATATTAAATACAAAACCTACACTTTAATATTGAAAAGTGTAGATTTTGGTGAATATTATGATAAAAAAACATATTTTATGTAAATATAGGTGATATTAGAGACTAAAAATGATCAAATAGCGAATTTATTTTTTGAAAAAAATCTCCAAAAATAGTGAATTGGCAAAATTTTGCCCCTAAAAATTACCCTGGTTACAAGAACTTATAGATAAGGGTTACATTCGACCGAGTGTGTCTCCCTGGGGAGCACCAATCCTCTTTATTAAAAAGAAGGATGGCACGATGCGTATGTGCATCGATTACCGCCAACTCAACAAGTTATCCATCAAGAACCGATATCCACTCCCTAGGATCGATGACTTGTTTGACCAGGTCGGAGGAGCAAAGATCTTCTCAAAAATTGACCTACAATCTGGATATCACCAATTCAGGATCCGTGACGAGGACATTAGTAAGACCGCGTTTCGCACCCGATATAGCCACTATGAATTTGTAGTAATGCCTTTCGATCTGACAAATGCACCCGCAAACTTCATGTGCATGATGAACAATGTTTTCAGCAAGTACCTCGACAAGTTTGTTTTAGTCTTCATAGACGATATCCTGATATATTCCAAGAATGAGGAAGAACATGAGGAACACCTCCGAATAGTCATACGGATATTACGAGAACATCAGTTGTATGCAAAATTTGGCAAGTGTGATCTATGTAAACCTCAGATACAGTACTTAGGGCACATCATTTCAGAGAAGGGAATAGCAGTTGATCCCGAAAAGATTAAAGCTATCGAAGATTGGCCCACACCCACGTGTGTCTTCGACATATGATCATTCCTAGGTTTAGCGAGTTATTATCGAAAGTTCATTGAGAACTTCTCTCGGATTGCTTGCCCCATGACCGCATTACATAATAAAACCAGTAAGTTCATCTGGACAGACAAGTGCGAAGAAAGTTTTTAGAAGTTAAAACAACTTCTGATTAGCGCACCAATACTATGAATTGCCAACCCAATGGGGACTTTGTAGTTTGTACCGATGCAAGAAAGGAAGGACTCAGTGGAGTCCTTATGCAAGATGAATTTTCCATCTGCTACGAGTCAAGGAAGTTAAAGGAACATGAGAAAAACTATCCTACTCATGACCTCGAATTGGTCGCCATTATCCATGCTCTAAAGATGTGGAGACATTACCTCATGGGTAAGAAAATTTTACTAAAGACAGACAACATGAGTCTAAAATACCTGTTCGATCAACCCGACCTAAATGCTAGACAGGCTAGGTGGTTAGCCTTCCTTAGTGAATATCACTTTGAATTGAAACACATCAAGGGGAAAGAAAACAAGATCGCCGACGCCTTTCGACGAGCTCATATGTTATATGAGTTAACTGAAAGTTGAACTGACTCTGACTTACACGACATAATTAGAATGACATGCCAAAATGACCGATTCTATGTCGAGATCCTTAAAAAGATCCAGGAAGATAGGCTTTTTCAACAACATAAAGAATACAAGATAGATGAATTAGGACTGTTATGGTCAAAGGAGAGACTTTACGTTCCCGAGGGGGGGACATTAGACCTAACATACTCACCGAATTCCATCGGAGCCCCTATTCAGGACACCTCGGATATCAAAAGATGATTTCATCCATAAAGAAACACTACTTTTGGCCTAAACTGAAAGCTGGCATTGCATTGTTCATCGCGAAGTGTCAGGAATGTCAGTTGGTCAAAGCAGAACACCAACACCCCTCCAGACTACTTCAACCGTTACCCATTCCAAAATGGAAGTGGGAGGTAGTAAGTATGGATTTCATTATAGGGCTACCCAACAGCAAGAAACAAAATGAATCCATCTTTGTAGTAGTAGACAAGCTGTCAAAAGCCGCACATTTTATACCAGTAAAATCTACCTACAAGGCAGTTCTCACTGTGGAAATCTTCCTAAAGGAGATTTTCCTATTACACGGGATACCCAAAGTGATTATCTCGGATCAAGACACAAAGTTCACTAGTAACTTTTGGAGAGCACTATTCTTCGGATTAGAAACACAACTACAATTTAGTACAGCATACCACCCCCAAACCGATAGACAGACGGAACGAGTAAACCAAATCTTGGAGGATATGCTGAGAATGTATGTAATGAACAATCCCACTAAGTGGGAAGACTACTTACACCTCGCGGAGTTTGCATACAACAACGGGTATCAAACCTCGGCCAAAATGAGTCCTTTCGAAGTACTCTACGGTCGAAAGTGTCAAAGCCCCGTCACTTGGGATAGCCCGATGGACAGGCTTATGCTAGGGCCAGACTTACTAAAAGACTTGGAACAATTAGTCTCCAAGGTACAACTGAATTTAAAAGAGGCACAAGACTTCCAAAAGAGTTACGTAGACAAGAAAAGAAAGGACAAAGACTACCAAGTCGGTGAACATGTTTTCCTAAGAATCAAAGTGAAACAAAGTTCGTTAAGCTTGGGACGTTGCGGTAAACTAGCCCCAAGGTTTTGTGGACCATTTGAAATACTGGGGAAGAAGGGCCTAGTAGCATATGAATTAGCCCTACCAGCACACATAAAAGTTCATAATGTTTTTCATGCTTCCTTATTAAAGAAATATGTATACGATACTAAACATGTTATTGATTGGTCCTTATTATAGGTGGAGCCCAAAGGGGAGTTCACGCCAGAGCCACTCCACATTCCGAACAAGAGAGAGGTCCAGCTTAGGAGGAGGACCATTACCCAGCTGAAAGTGCAATCGAGGCACTTTGGACCAGATGAGGCCACTTGGGAGAATGAGGCTACCATGAGAGAGGCATACCCCGCCTTGTTTCATGAGCTCATTCCTAGTCCCTAGAAACACTGGGACGATGTTGTTCTAAGCAAGGAGGGATGTAATATCCCAACTTTTTGACTAACTAAATTATGAGTTTATATCGGGTCATGCCCCCAGTATGTGTCATTTATTATGCTTGACATAGCATTAATTTGTTTTGATTTATTCCTTAGTGAGTTGATATATTGGGCATGCACCCTGAATTGTTTTCATTATTGATATATGCAGGGCAGAAGAGCCCAAATGAATAAACTATGTTGCATTTTGAGAATTGGTTACAGATTATGATATACTGAGATTATTCCTTTTGTTACACTATACTGTGCAGAGCATGATTTACATGGTTGATTATTAAGTGTGTTGAGCGTGGACTCAGAAACACACGAATGACCTATATACTGGGCTTAAGCCCCGATGTATTTAGAGGATTGTATTTCGTACTGGGCCTAAGCCGCAATGTACATAGAGTGTTGGGCATGAACCCTGGAGCACTCCAAGCTTGGAAGAAATGATTATCGGATCCGAGGCCACTTAAATATCTTAGATGTGCCTCACAACCACATTCTAGCTCTAGTGTTGAGCAAAGGCTCTGGAATTGCACTAGCGTAACGCCCATGTGAGAGTGTTGAGTTAGACGGCTCTGAAGAGCACTCGGGGTTACAAATATCAAGTGTTCAGTCGAGAGGACTTTGAATATCACTTATGTATCTTAACACAACTATTTCGACTTGATTAAATCAATCTTATTATCATCACCTACTGCGGGAACTACCATGTTAAAACGAGGGATCTGACATGCAAAGGGAGAGACTAGAGGTGCCTTACCAGCTTGCCGAAATTGTCCAAAGAAATGGACCCTGTCCTTAAAAAGAATTAAAATAAGTATCATGTGAACAAAGTGCTTAAAAGGTCCCAAAGCTAAATATTATTATTATTTAGAGCTTGTAAGAATAATATTGTTATTATTTATTCTTCTACATATATATGTATGCATAAGTGAGCTGCTACTTTTACAAATGTTATTTATTAATATTTAAAGTGGAATTATAAATTATTTATTATTATTATTATCAAAAAGATTTCAGATCAAAACACTTTGATAAAACAAAGTGAGAAGTCCTAGTCCCAAATTAAATAGAAGTTAAGTGAACAAATAATATTCTTTTTTTTATATATATAATTTAAATTGTTTTAAAGAAACCAGTAAATTCCAACAGTCATTTTGGAAGATGTTCCTACTTAAGGAGGACAGACCCCAAAGCTTGGGGGATCTTAATCCTTTTCTTTTGGTATTATTGTGCCAAGAAAAACTCCCTGCTCCAAAAGTGAACTCTGTTCATAATTTTCCTAGATCTAAACCAGTTAATCTAAGGCATCTATTTCTCGATTTGCATGTCAGAACCAGCTCAGTGGGATTCATACTGAACCAGGAACGGTTGTAGAATCATGGTTGGGAAGAACATGGTAGTCCCAAAGTCATCCAATACAAGATCAAGGTCAGCTAAAAGTCAGTAGTTTCCCTAACCAGTTGGCTGAGTGTGTAGGTTAATATCAACAAGAGCAAGTTACCGGGATCTACGGGTTATCATTAGCAGGACAAACTACAGAGAATCGACAAGTATGATTAATTATGAAACCCTCCTATGTTTTATATTCCTATTATAAATACCATGTTAAAAATTAGCAAAGTTCTTATTTCCAGTTTTTAAATCAATTTTCTTCAGTAGTTCTTATTATCAGTTTTAAATCAATTTCTTTTAGTAGTTCTTATTGTCAGTTTGTAAATCAATTTTCTTCAGTATAGAATGGCATTTCCAGCAGGACTAGCGAGCTAGTCCTTGCTAGTTAGTATATTGTTTAGATGGTTAGAATAGACAAATCGTGATCTGAAACTCATAAGAATATTCCTAACCTTTTATTTCATCTCTATTGGTATTCATTTTCACTTACCTAAACCCTTGAAACCCTTGTTTTAATCCCACAATAAAATCGCCTAGCTATAGAGATCAAACCTTAACAAAAATTGTCGAACAGCATGTCAAACATTCGAATTCACCATAATACAAACCACAAAAAGAGGAAACGCAGACACCTTTGTTAAAGACAAATTTATATATTTATAGATTTCATTCCTCTGCTCGGTCCAGCTTTGTTTTCTTCTTAAAACTTTAAATTAAAACAAACATATCAGGTATGATAGAGATCGCATTTATATCATTTCATTTCTTTTGACCAGTCAAGCTATGATAGCCATCTACAGGAAACCCTAAGTTTCATTTTCGAATCAACAAGAAGAGACAGGATTTAAGTCGTTTAAGTCCAGGGTCAAAATCCCATAAAAAATCAATGCAGAGACCAATCGTAAATAGAATTGACAACCAGACTTTATCTATATGATCCCCACAGAGATGCCATGGAAGGATAGGACCAAGGTCAATTCCCATGACCTCCACAAGGAGCCAAATCAAATAAAAGTTTCCTACAGAAAATAAGTCTACTTACAGAAACCAAAAAGAAATGTAAGTATGGCCTTGACACCCTTGCCAAGAAAGGAATCATCCCATCCACACAACCGGCAAGCAAACAAGATATTTTTCATTTACAATCTACCCACATTATAGTAATAGAGGTGTAGAAAAATTTGATGAGGTCTTACATATACACACAGGAAATACATTGTTCACCCATAGCAATACTCAAACATTTAACAATGCTATTGAAATCAACATACGAACCATAGCCATATTTACAAGCAAGGGTGCCAACGACCCTGTGAGTTACCTACATTATCTGTGCAATAGTTACAAACATAATCAGGAAAACCAAGATACTAGAATTCCTATAAGTTTCAGCTTGAACATTTAAATACATACAGAAATAATATCCAGCGAAAGAACATTTAGTGGGTTGATCAGAACTCGCAGAACCCAGTAATAAGTAAAACCCAGCCGCTATTTAGTTCATCTATATCACAGTCCCAGTACTCATGTAGCTAGTTAAATTACATTTGAAACCCCATTTTTTTGTCCAGTGTAGCCAATTAGGAAACTATCTCAGACCTCCCTGAAGGGAATCATTAAGCCAATGGCTTATGAGAGTCTCATTCCAAAAACCCAGGTCAAACCCATACATACAACACCAGGGCCGCAGGAGATAGGGCACGAAGGGATAAAGCATACTTACCAGTACCCTAGCCACGCCCACGACTGCATAAACTATCGTAGCTTCCATACCAAGGTGTGTATCACCTGTCACAAAGCGATATATAATATGAATCGGTCCCAAAATGCATTCTTAACTCGAAAGAAATGGAAATAGCAATGGGTGAGTAGGGATTAAGTTATTACCTGAGAGAAGTGTGGCCACCTTGCGCCTGAAACGATAGCAACATCCACTAAGTGTGTTGACCATGAGCAGGGCTCGGGTCAACACCACCCCACCATCGCCCAAACAACGAAAACACAGACTCGAGATTGAGAACAACTCGAAAACAAAGCACAATGACAGGAAATCCCCAAATCGATACACAAAACCCTCATGCCAGATTGTTACCCACCTTCAATAGATGGAATTAAAGAGCTCACCAACCTCTGTCTAAGTGAAGATCAAATAATTGTGTTTCACCATAGTGATGTTATGAAGTTCAGTCACACTATATTAAAATACGAAGAGCTCTTACTATACATGCAAAGACTTTGGTAAAGTTGCCATTTCAACTTTGGGTTGCGTTGCCTTAAAGTTAATAGCCATTGAAAACCCCCTTTTTGGAATACAATCAAATGGAAGACCCCCTTGTTAATGGGGTATTAATTTCAATAGATTTAACATACACCCGGTAGAATCTGGCCAATAGCATGATAGGGACCATCCACTCAGGACACTACTTGCAAATTTGAGGTACCTACAGACACAAGGGTACACAATGGCATTAGCATTTACGCTAAGTAAGTCTGGCAATCTCCACAACTACCCATACCTCCCGGCGACCCTGCCAAGGTACATAATTACCTGACCGGGAGTAATATAGATTTCCCTAGGTAGGAAAACATACCATCATCAAAGGATCTCATCACCTGGAGGTGCCATTAGACATTCATAATTAAAAAGCACATGATTCATTTAAACAGTGAGTTCTGTTATTTTCTACCTATTGAACCAACAATTGCAAACGCAATGAAAATAGGATCTTATTTCACTTCCACACCGCTTCTGCAAATTCTAGACTTACATATAGAAGTGACTATGTAAAAATAAACAGACTTAGACTTATATTGCCATATGCAAGTATGTGTGTTGTTCAACATTATTTTCTTTAATATATATGCCTTTTCTATTATAAACTGATGACTATTGCAGACAGGAAAAATTTAAAATTTTTGTTATTTTTAGGACGTTACAGTACCAAAAAGAGTTTCTATAATAGAAAAAGCTAGTTTTTTCTCGGTATGCATAAAGTCAACAGTATGTCTAATGGCTATATGTTTAAAGTATGGAAATTTATAGAATATGCACAATCGTTTTACACCACTATCATTAAGTGGATCATTTTTACTACCACAAATTCCACCATCCTTAATAAACTGGATTCTTTTTTTTCCATTCTCAATAATGTAATCACTTGTTATTTCCAATGGTGCTTCACGATTATCTTCCTAACCATTGAAACGTGACTTTTTTCGATGATATGGATTCTCCATTTTAAGATAATCACGATGTCCACAATAAATGCACTTATGCAAACTACTTGAGTGCCTCACAAAACCATTAAATATGCAATCCAAACATCCATGGTATCCACAAACATTGAGACCAGTCAATGTGCCATATGCAGGAAGATCGTGTATCATAAAAAATAAAGAATCTCTTAAAGTGAATTCGATTGAATCACCATCCCTTAAAATTTGAATTGCTTCAATTCCTTTCCAAAATTTTGCTAGCTCCTCAAATAATGGCTCTAAATAAATGTCAATTGTATCTGAAGTCACACTGTTTTTTCCTAGTATAATTAATGACAACATCAAGAAAAATGGTTTGGTTGCTAACCATGGAGGTAAGTTATAATTTATTAAAAACACTAGCCAAGTTGACCATTTAGTACTATGATCCGAGAATGGGTTCACGCCATCTAGAGATAAACCCAACCTTATATTACGAGGATCTTGGGAAAAATCAGGCCATCTATTGTCAAATTCCATCCACATCTTAGAATCAGCCACAAATCCTTGTTTTCCATCGGTGCTCTTGGGCATGCCATTGCATAATATTAGCAATGTCTCGATATCTGTACATTCGAAGAAACTGTGGGATTAGTGGAAAGTGATGAAGAACTTTTCTTGGAGCTTAATTTGATTTCAACCCTGGTTATACCTCCTTTCTTGGAGCTTAATTTGATTTCAACCCTGGTTGCAAGAATTTTGTGAAATAATACACAACCATTGACACATGTGTAGATGTTTTCATACCCTAAGCCTAGCTTAATGATTTGTGCTTTACAAGCTCTATGTTTTGTTGTTAATGTGGAGTTAGGTGGTAACAACTCATGTAAAAATGCCAATAACTCATCAACAGTCTCATTTATCCAACGATGCATTGTTTGCAAGTTAAGAAGTACAAGGATTGTTGTTAAATGATGCAATTTCCAAGTATCATACACAGGTTTTGAAGCATCCTCCATCAACTTCTGCCAATCATCTTTGAAACCCTCATTCAACATTCTATCAACTTCAATCCCTTCATCTAAGGTTCTGACCTCTCGATCCGTGTTTTTTTCCTCTTCATATATGTTTGGAACCTCTACATCTCTCATGCTATGCAATTGTATCCTATCTAGATAATAATTTTGAGGGAAAGGGCTTATACCACTATGACCATATTTTAGCTTGTGTTCATAAATCCATTTTCTTTTTCTCATCTTCCCACCACAAAAATCATTACATGAACATGCATATTTAAGCAATCTCTTCGCATCGTCTATTCCCTCATCATATGCATGGTATTCAACAATTGTTAAAATTGGGTGTTGACTCATCTTCAATTTTATGTATTCAATTATGAAAACGATATGTTAACTCTTACTTTCCACTCTTTTCATCTATCTCATCTTGAATTGAAATGCATCAAAACCAATTCATAGAGAAAAAAATCAAAGGATCAACATTAATCATAAATCATTTTCAAATTTTATCCATTAAATTTGTTGAACATGGTGACTATATATAGAAGAAGACAATCCAAAAAAAGAAGACTACTATAGAATTTTTTTAAAATTTGTTCATACTGGACCATGCATTTAAGTATTCCACGTGTGCCATTGTTTAATATCTATTTTTCTTAAGATAGATATTAACACAGCTATTGTTGGTTTAAGGTGTTTCACCAAATTGTGGCTTGGGAAGAAATTGCATATAGAGTCAAAGACAAGATGGAAAACAAGATCTAATCCTAAATGTCACATAGGGAGTCCTCCAAGCTTTGACATCTAAATGTTAATTTAATAGGGATAAAACTTGCTTACGTATCCAAATTTACCACCGTCTGATGAGCATAATTTACATATGGAGAACTTTTTATTTACAGTGTTTGTGATAACCAACCTTTGCAAAATGTTGATACAATCACTAAGTGACATCCCAGCATCATGATGCTAGACACAATCAGACGACCATCATCAGATATTTCTTCAAGAGGTAATAGCAATAAATAGGCCAATGTAAACCCAACTATACATGGATCTTTATGCTGGAATAACTTTTATAAAGATATCTCATCTATCCCTAGTAAACTCGACTATTCGGACTAGACAACATGCCCATTGCATGATAATCCATATCCTGAAATTAATTACCAATGTGTTTTTTTGTATTTCCAAGAATGCACTTTATTAACAATATTATCATTGAAAACTAAGCTTAGGGACCAAGTAGAGACACTCACAAAGATAGGGGCAAGGAGAAAATGCTTGCTTTGCGACTGATGCTTATGAAATTGGTACTTCTTCACACACATTCCTTATGTGATTTATTTAATATGTTGTACTATGTAATTTGCATGAACACTAATCTATGGTAACAACCCTTTAACCCACTATCCTTTCATCAATGCACGTAGTCTCTAATTCTCGGTCACAACAACCAAACATTCTTGAATAAGGGGATTGAAAGGTTTCTCATTCGTGGGTTTCAATCCTTGTAAGGATGGATGTGGAGTAGGAGGAGCATCTTGTTCTTGTATGATATTAGTATGCAACTGATACAAAACTCCATCCTTGTCAAGGGTAAATGTTTTCTTCCACTCTTTAGCAACATTTTCAGATGATGCGGCAGGAGAGACTCACAAATTTGGTACAATACTACCTACAAGAGGGTTAAGCAAAACTTCATAGAACCACTTCTATAGTTGATCACTCCATTGCTCGATATGAGGTTAAACCCCCGAGTTCTAAAAGGAGATATAAATAGAATAGTAAACCCCCATTTCTCCATTGTGAGTTTGGAGACATCCTAACTATCCACAGGGAGGTGTTTCTTGGAGTACCAGTGAAATATCTTGAATTTGGAATAGGACTTGAGGTGTTACGACTTATTCCATGAAGGGTTTGTGGTTTGAAGGTGGTGTTTCCTTTGATGCAGACTTTGTCATTTTTTCTTCCATGTTTACCAGAAACTCTTCAAGATTTTCTATTGTTGGTATTTCCTCCTTTATAACAATAGACCTTGTTTTAGACCATGGCATTGAAAATTTCATGTCCCAAGGCATTGTATTTTGGCATGATACTTATGAGCCTATAAGGTATGGAGTATATTCAAACCGTAGTGATCTATTTTCAATTGGAGTGAATGGAGAAATGTTCTTGTCACCCACATCTTGCCTCTCCAATCCATACCATTTAGGTTGACCATGCCCCATTGCACAAGAAATTTTGGAAGCCAATTGATGAACATGTACTAACAAAGATGAGGGGGGAGGATTTGATGATTTCATTGATCTTTGAGGATTTTTTTCTAGTGCAACATATATACATGCCTTTCCACTAGATATGAAAAATTTGATGAACTAACCATCAAGGGGGATAAAATATATGACTTTAAAGTGCCTTGAGGAATGACTATTAGATTCACTAGGAGAAACAAGAGCTACAAATCACAATTTAGCTACATGTGGGCTCCAGGTTCCATGGATTAAATACATCAAAATATCCTCCATATTTCTATTTACTTATATGTATAACAGTTATGTAGATAACCACTTTGAGCCATAAATTCCAATCAGCAATCAAATATCCCAATAAAACCCCTACTATTGGTAAAAGTTACAGGACTAATGATGATTGTAGGAGTACCCTTTCCCTTTGTTGTTTCAGAACAAATTCTACTAGGTCACACCATGATAGGATAACCTCAATGAATTCCTTCCACCCCTTAGTCAATTGCAATAAGGCTTCTTGTATTGAAAGACAGACGTATTGCCCTCCTAAATAAACAAGTGGAGGTGACAACCTGCTTCCTTTATTTAAGACATTCATTGTATTCCTAACCTCAAGTGTTCAACACAATGATATCACCACTAGGATGTAGTTTTGGTTGTTCTACAAGTGTCCACTCTCTGCTTTTCTAACCACAGAAAAGGTTCATGCATTAAAATAGGTTGGACTAAATATTCACCAACACGCACCCTACATCTGATGAAATGGCACCAGATATCAATGTTCTTTGAGTGATCATGAAAAACTGGTTTCTTTAAGTGTAACTATGATTATCACAATAAACAATTTTGGGCTCCAACATCTTATCAATAAACTATAATCTATGAATTGTAATACCACTATAAGCCTCTTATGTGTCCCATGGTATATAGTGTTTTTAAGATTTTCGACATAGAGATATATATTGTTTCAATGGTAATTGGACATTCTTGTTTGTTATTCACCAATCAACATGGCCGCATGAGTGAAATAGCAGCCTACATGAGTGAAATAACAACTCGATGAGTGAAATAACAACATGCGGGTTATGGTTTTTGTTTTATTTATTTTTAAACAATCATGGGAGATCGATCGAGCTTCATACCTCCATTGAGATATGAATCTAGATCGAGCAAAGGAGCTTGATTGAGGGTTGTCTAAATCCTTGACTAAGATTTTGAAAATAGCTCGATAAAGCACTTGGTTAATTCCTCAATCGAGCTTGTTTTTTCTTCAATTCACACCCTCCTCTTGTCAACAAATGTTACCCATCTTCATGGTAACACACTTAAGGAGAAAAGTGTAATTGCAAATCACACACAAATGTTGCAAGTGGGATGATAGGGATTAGATGGATGTTGTTTTTGTTGCTAATCATCAATAGCATAAATCCACTCAAAATTATTTGGAAATATTATCAAGAGATTGCTCCCATGAATAAATATGAGGAGGAATATTTCAAATTACCATTAACAATCACAGAGCAACATTAGACAACCTAAGATTTTCATTGGGGAATGTTTGAGTCTAGAAGTAATATTAATCCCATGTGTGTGTGTGTGTGTGTGTGTGTGTGGTAGTATCTCATGCTAAATCCTATCAAAATCACTATGAGAAAATCTCTATGATGTCACATGGAGGTTATGCTTACATAACATAGAGACTTAAGATAAAATATGAAGACTTGGAATTACACTAAATTAATAGATAAAATTAATGCTTGGGAATCTCTTATCATTGACTCAATGAGGCCAATAAACCTTAGGCCTACTTATGCTTGTATATGGAGAACTGAATCCTTCAACAAAGAATAATCACAATTCCTATCTACCCTAAATCTATTATGATGTGAACTTGATTTTTTTACTTTGATTGAGATTTTGAGATAAATAATGATGTGATTTTATGTTATGTTATTATGTGAATGTAATATGATTTAATTAGATAAGCAACTAGACACTTGTCATCTACATGATAAATTGAAACTTCCTTCTTTTAATATTGATTTCATCATGCTAACCATTTTGGAATGTGATGCATTGAATACAAACATAAGAGTAGTGACAACAACCATAATATAAGAAAACATTCACATTGCTTTCAAAAGTTGGAAATCCAAGAAAATGAGAAACTTAAGTCCACAATGAAAAAGAAGAAAGATAACTTCATTATTTTCCAACAAATGACCAAGAAATAGGATAATGAGATTAGACAATATAATATGTAGTCAAAATACTATGGTATTGTAAAAAATAACACCCCTATGGTAAAAGTAACAAACAATAATAAGAGATATAATAGAAGAAGAATGTCATAAGAGGTAAAGGCCCTATCTCAATGGTAACATCATCACTAAAAAGGAAAGTAGAAGTAGAACTATAATAGGCATAAAAATTGAATAATGGATAGATAAGGCCCATAAGTGGGTGGAGTTGTAGTAATTAATTAATATGTATTAAAGGTGCAACTAATGTTCTTTTCTTTTCCAATGAGAATTCTTGATTAAATCACAAAAATTGGAAATACCATAGGTATAAATACTATAACTTAGGATCATGACCTTTTAACTCCACAACTCCCTTGGCCTCACATCTAGTATATATTAGCAAGGGATAGACGATTCAACACCAAAGGGATTTCACATTTCGTAGCAGTATATTTTGAATTGATGAAATTGTGTATTTTGAAATCTAAATTAAGTATTCATAAAATAAATTTGTCATAAATTAAACCTAAGTTAAAACAAAAAAAATGAGAATTGTGATAAAAAAAATTGAGAATTGCTATAAAAGGAAATAGTAATTGCAAAATGGATATAATTAACTTGTTAAACATGCAAAAATAGTTAAGAATTGAAATGTAAACCTAATCTTGCGGCTATTATGAGTATTGTTTTGTGATTTATAGGTGAAATGTGGTTAATAACCTAAATTCAAACTCCAAAGATCAATATCCAACTAGAGGAGAATGGATGGAAGAAAATTGAATCATTAGAAATATTCCATTGGGATTATGAAGCTATAAAGATAGAAGGCATTAAGAAGATTAATGAAACTTAGTCATTTTCAATAAAACAATTCAAACACTATAAGTGTCAGACTAATCAATTTACTCAACACTTAAGTAGGATGATCAAGGAGATCAATTTCACATTAGCCTTGGTTAAAGGATAAAGAAAAATAATAATATTTTTTTAAAATTTTAGAAAGGTTGCAGGTTATAGGAAAACTAACTTTAAGTTGATCTCAATCTAACCAATTGTTGATTTAAGTTTTTGTGAATAAGGTGAAAATGGGTGAAAATTTTGGAGGTTTAATGGATTTATAAAAAACACCACCTACGACAACTTAGTAGAAACAATAAAAAGATGATGTTGATGATGATGGTGGTAGTATAATTTTGACATGTTAGAAGATTAGTTAGATATGTATTGTAGCAAAGATTATAGAACTACAATCTAATGTGGGTATAAGTAAGACATTTTAAAAAGAAGTAATTTAAATGTTTTCTATTTTACACTAGTTAAAAATATATATTTTTAATTTCTTATTATTAACTATATTAATATTATTATAATATTGATATAATGAATAATAAAAAATTATATCATAAAAAATATTTTGATGTTTTAAATTTAATAAAACTATCTGTCGTGAAATGGAAAAATATCAAAAATCTAAAAATTATTATAATATAATAATTTTGACGCTTTAAACGGATGGTTAATAGGTTATAAGATATTGTCATTATAAAGAAGTCAATTTTTTTTCATAGTTATATTATTATAATATTAATGTAGTGAATAATAAAAAATTCTATCATAAAAATATTTTGATGTTTTAAATTTAATAATAAATAGAAAAATATAAAAAAATATTATAATATATTAATTTTGATTATTTAGACGGAAGGTTAATAGATTATAAGATAATGTCATTATAAAGAAGTCAATTTTTTTTCATAGTGAGAGTTGCGAGATATTGATAAGAAATTTATTAAAATAAATTAAAACAGAATAATTTATAAAAGAATTAAATATGTCATATCGAAAGATAATTATAATAACAATCAGTTTCATGAGATTAACGAATTTTTAAAATATATTATTCGTAACCGTTGAAGCACAGAACACAGGATGTACTTTTTTAAAGGATTCGATGAGCCTTAGAATACTTACCATGTTGCTTTTTGAATTTTCTTGTTTTAAATTTTTCGAGCTTTTTAGTGGAGCGGCTGAGCACGGGAGGAGCTTTTATGGGGGGAGAGAACAGCAAATAAAGGAATTACTGTTAAAAATCTAGGCATCACTTCTTATGAAGCATTTGTTTTCGATTCAGTGAACGTTGGCACTGTATGTTTTATCGCTTGATCGATTAGCAGCCTACTTGTTGGATAGATTGGTAAATCTATGATCAAATCACAGAGTTCTGATCTTTGATTATATTCTTCAATCTCTATTTCGCTTCATTTTATTATCGATTTTAAGCAACTAATCAATGTATTCATACAATTTTTTTTCTTGTTTTTCAGTTTGTTCTTTCTTTTGTTCCGTATACTCAATTTTAGAGATTGCAGAGTTGTATAGAGATCATGTAAATAAGCAGGTTCACGATCAAGAATCATAAAGCAGGTACAATTTCCGTCTAACTTTTCCATTGTTATTTTTTAATGGTTTGATTTTTTTTACAACATTGAAATATTTCAGAATTCAATTAGTCATTTTAATGGAAAAAGAGTTATATGGGTGAGACTGATTTTATAAATGTATTCAACATATTTAGATGAGATCAGTTTGTGTTTTGAAGGAATCGGAGATTTGAATTTATAGGTAAGAACACCACCTCATTATATAATGATCGTCTAGAGATACATTTATATATGATATATGATCATCTATAGAATGATTTACAAACCAGTACAATTACCTGAATCCCCCGGTTCAAGAATTTAATCCGCTGGTGTGATGCAACAGAATCGCCTGAAAGACTTTAGGGTTAGATATTATTAGCCTCCCCAACGTGTAACCGGCTGCTGTAATGTTGTTGGACAGATGATGCATCCTGAAAGACTTTAGGGTTAGATATTATTAACCTCTCGAATCTCGAACCTGTAATCTCGAGCAGGAGAAATCATGTCATTAATTCACGTCTGCTTCCATGGAAGGCCTGCGTGAACGGGACGCAGCGATCTCCAATCGATGTAGTGAAGGGGCATGCCAGAATAAATGGGGATATACGCAGGCTCCATAGAATCTATTGCCCGGCAAATGTAACCCTGATCAATAGGGGCCACGACATCATGGTCAGTATGGAATCTTCTTTAAAAGCTTTTACTATCATCCTAGAAGTGTTCCAAGTTTGATTCTCTCTTATACATATGTGTATGTTGATCGGGTGAAATGGTCGAATATATGGCGGGGGTAGTATTAAGATAGAATGGAAATTATTTACACTGAATCAATGCCATTGGCATGCCCCGGCCGACCACAGTGTAGACTGTGGGAAGGCAGGGGAGGTGTTGCAGCTGCTCCAGCAACACTCGCAGATACTCAAAATTTAGAAAATTTGACACAGTACAGTCGCAGCTGACTGTTACAGTCGACTATGATATTTAGCAGTCACAGCTCACTGTCACAGCTGACTGTAATCTTCAGCACAGTAACAGTTGACTGTTTTACTCAACAGTAACCTACAGGACAGTCACAGCTAACAGTCACCTACAGGACTGTTGTAGCTCTGTTACAGCTACGATATGATGACCCCTGCGTTCACAAACTTATCTAATAACAACTAATTATAATTAACTCTCAAATATCATCAATCACTGAAGCTGCTACAGCAAACTAATCAGCACAAATATTTTTGAGTTTACAAACTAAACTCATAAACAGAGCATAACTGAAACACATAGGAAAAACTTCTGAGTTTAACATAAACTTCATTCGCTCTGTATTACCCATGTCGAATCACAATTACAGTAGAATTATTTATAGTGTTTCAGCGAATTAGATCATTAAATGTTAATTGGCCCTTCGTAACAAAATCTGATCTGTAAAACTAAATGTTGTGTTACAGACAGAATAGAAAATTGTGTTGGCCCTTCTGAACTTGATATGCTATAACAGATGTCTCTTCATCTTTAATGTTTAAGTCGGTTAAGCGGTGGATGCCACTTCAAGAAATTTGAAGAGTCAAAATAAATCTGATTTGGTTTGTCTTTAGTAAATCTGGTCGGTGCTGCCTCTTCAAAATATCAGCGGACATCTAATCTTAGCGGTGGAGTAATTAATTTCTGACTTTCTCCCCATTAATTACTACACTAAAAAAAAACAAAATTTCAAAATACTAGATTTCTGTTACAGCTTACAAACCCCAATGTTTTTTCTATGAAACTCAAACAGCTCTTTTCCCATATGTTTTGTAAATAGGTCTACAAACTGATTTTCTGATCTGCAAAATTTTCTACTAATTTCATTCTTGTTTATCAGTTCACGAATGAAATGATACCTTGTATCAATATGCTTACTTCTTTTATGAAAGACGTGATTTCTTGATAGTGCAATCGCTGATTTGTTGTCACAGAAAGTCTATGTTGGTCCATCTTGTTCATGCTGTAACTCAAACAGAATTCTTCTCATCCAGACAGTCTGACATGCAGCTGTTGTTGCTGCAACATACACTGCCTCGGCAGAGGATAGTGTTCCTATGGGCTACTTCTTTGAAGCCCATGCTACTGATCCTGATCCAAAACAGAATACATATCCAGATGTACTCTTTCTATCATCTATAGAACCTGCAAAATCACTGTCAGTATATCCAATCAACTTAAAATCTGGGTTTGATATATACTGTATACCAAAATTTGTTGTTCCAGCAATATATCTCAGAATCCTCCTCCCAGCTTGCCAATGGGTATTCTTTGGAGACTCCGTAAATCTTGAAATCATGCTTACTGCAAACACTATATCAGGTCTTGTTGCAGTCAAGTACATGAGACTTCCTACTAGTCTCTTATACACCGTTGGATCAACTTTTGACCCATCATCCTCCTTACTGAGTTTTGTACCAGTTGCAATTGGTGTTACAGCTGGCTTACAATTCATCATTCTGAATCTTTTCAGCACATCATTTGCATACTTAGCTTGATTTATAAAAATACCATCCTCACACTGAGTAAGTTCAATACCAAGAAAATATTTCATCATTCCTAAATCAGTCATCTCAAATTCTGTTTTCATGGCTTTCTTAAACTCATCTACTGAAATATCTCGAGTGAAGATCAAATCATCAACATATAAGCAAACAATCAGTATCTTACCATCTTGGTTTACCTTTGTATACAAGGTTGGTTCACTTGGACTTCTACTAAATCCTTCACTATTCAAATATTCATCAATCCCGCTGTACCAAAATCTAGGTGCGTGCTTCAATCGATATAATGCCTTCTTTAATCTGTACACTTTATCATCATGTTCATCAATTTCATATCTGGGAGGTTGTCTTACATAAACCTCTTCTTCTAAAGATCCATTCAAAAACGCAGACATTACATCCATTTGATATACATACCATTTATTATGAGCAACAATAGCTAATACCATCCTTAATGTATCAAGTCTGGCTACAGGTGCAAATGTCTCATTATAATCAATACCACGTTGTTGACTAAACCCCTGAGCTACAAGCCTTGCTTTGTATTTTTCAACTTTTCCATCAGCATTTAACTTAGTTTTGTAAATTCATTTGACACCAATACACGCAGATCTACAAGATCCCAAGTATTATTTCTTTCTATGGCATCAATTTCTTCTTCCATTGCTTTTATCCAAACATCCTTTTTAATTGCTTCATCAAAACTTATTGGATCACATGCTATCAATGCAAAGTTTGAAACTTGATCTACTTCTTCATCTTGCTCATACAATTCCCTTAAACTTCTAGTCTTCTAACCTCTAACTCTGTTTCTCAATGAAGCTAGTGTAGGATTTGATTCATTGCTTCCCTCTGATCCTGTTCTTTGCCGTCCATCAACACTTGATGGTTCACCACGTTCTTGAGTTATGGGTGTTCTGGAAAGTGTTCTTACTGCTGGTGTAGGTATTTGTGGAGTTAACTGTCCTCCATGTGTGCCCTGCTCATCACCCTCATCTTCTGCGTGAGATGTAATAGCGTCCTCTGCAACCAACTTATCTATGCTGCCATCCCATGCTTCTTCTTCTTTAAACATTACATCTCTGGTAATAACACACTTCTTGGTGATTGGGTTATACAGTCTATATGCTTTAGATTCTTTGCTATATCCAACAAAAATACATTTCTGACTTCTGTCATCTAACTTTCTCCTCATCTCTTCAGGTACATGTGCATAAGCTACACAACCAAAAATTCTTAAATGAGATATACTGCTACTCTTACCACTCCATGCTTGTTGGGGAACTCAATCTTTCACGCTCTTAGTTGGGCTTCTATTCAAAATGTATACTGCACAAGCAACAACATCTCCCCAATATTCATTTGACAGATGCTTCTCCTTCATCATACTTCGAGCCATGTTCATAATGGTTCGATTCTTTATTTTTGCTACTCCATTTTGCTGTGGAGTGTAGTGAGCTGTAAATTGTCTTTTAATTCCATGATATTTACAAAATTCAACAAACTCATTCAACATATACTCACCTCCTCTATCTGATCTCAAGACTTTAATACTTTTGTCACTCTCCTTCTCAATCATAGCTTTAAAGCTTTTAAACACATCAAATGCTTGAGATTTCTATTTCAGCAAATACACCCAAGTTTTTCGACTGAAATCATCAATGAAAGTCATAAAGTGAACATTACCAGTTAGGGAAGGTGTTTGCATCGGTCTACACAAATCTGTGTGTACCAGCTCCAATGGTACTTTTCCTCTGTATGATACTCCAGAGATGAATTTCTCTCTATGATGCTTTCCCAATATGCAGCTCTCACATGAGCTTGCTGGCTGCTGGATACTGGGCAACCCTTTTACCATATGCTTCTTCTGTAACAGATCTAAGCCACCAAAATGTAAATGGCCATACCTTAAATGCCTTAACCATGACTGATCTAAACTCTTAGTTTTATAAGCATTCAAAGATTTAGTCAAATCATTCCTCATAATCAATGGAAACATTCTGTTCTTTGTCATTTCTACTCTGGCTATCAACTGCTTACTTGGAAATTTGTCATAAATAGTACATACCTTGTCTTTAAAGATCACTCTGTACTTCTTCTCCAACAACTGTCCCACACTCAATAAATTACATGTTAAACCAAGAACATAATAAACATCATGAATAGTTCTTCTTTTTCCATTCTTGGAATATACAGCAATCACACCTTTACCATCAACTTTTACCTTACAGTCATTACCCAACTTTACTTCAGACTGAATGCTTGTATCCAGATTTACAAATAACTCCTTGTTTCCAGTCATATGATTGTTGCATGCGCTGTCTAAGAACCATATATCCTTTGAACTTTCCTAGGTGACATTACAAGTCAGAAACATAGTCTTCTCTTCATTTTCAACCTCCTCTGTAACATGTGTAGACAGCTGACCAGTATCAACTTGCTTCTTCCAACACTTGTTAGCATAATGCCCAAATTTCTTGCAATAGAAACATTGAACTTTACATTTGTCATACCTTTGATTCTTTGGCTGCCACGTTCTGCTACTACTCCCCCTTGCGCTAGAAGTATTCTACTATGACTTCTCTTCAGATTCTGAATCATTTCTGCCATCACAATGATCAACAATTCGACCTCCTCTTCCTCTGCTACTAGATCTTCCTCTGCCTCTACCTCTAGTAACAAGTAAGTGAGATTTAAAAGCATTTTCTAATTGAGTGTCATCATACCTGTTCATTCTCGATTCATGGGCAATCAAAGAACTAGTCAGCTCATCAATGTGAATTTGACTGAGATCTTTAAACTCTTCAACTGGAACAACCACTGCTTCAAACTTCTTTGGCAAACATCTCAGTAATTTCTCTATGACACACTGATCTGGAAGGACTTCACCATACTATCTCAGCTGGTTTACAGTACTCGTAACTTGAGTCATAAAATTATCAACAGTCTCATTGTCCTTCATCTTTAGATACTCGAAATCTCTTCTTAAGCTTTGCAACTTAACATTCTTCACCTTGGTCACACCTTGATAGTAGGTTTCAAGAGTGTCCCAAGATTTCTTCGAAGACTCAGCACTTGATATCTTCAAAAATATTGATTCATTTAGGCCTTGTTGAATAAGGCCAAGAGCTTTGTTATCTTTCTTCCTATTCTCCTTCAACACAACACGCTCAGCATTTGACAGAGCCAATTCAGTAGCTTGATCAACTTGCTCTGGATAGTCAATCATAACGAACTCTCAAAGATCCTGAGCATGCAGGATAGTTCTCATCTTAATAAACCATGTGTCATAATTCCTCTCATTCAACACAGGAATTTTTGGTTGCACTGAACCGCTGTTAGTAGCCATCACTAATTAAATCCAAATTACTCAAAAAACAAAAACAAGAAATAAACCTTAACCAGGCTCTGATACCACTGTGGGAAGGCAGGGGAGGTGTTGCAGCTACTCCAGCAACACTCGCAGATACTCAAAATTCAAAAAAATTGACTACAGTACAGTCGCAGCTGTCTTTTACAGCCGACTGTGATATTCAGCACAGTCACAGCTCATTGTAATCTTCAACACAGTCACAGCTGACTGTTTTACTCAACAGTAACCTACAAGACAGTCACAGCTGACTGTCACAGCTAACAGTCACCTACAGGACTGTTGTAGCTCTGTTATAGCTGTCTGTTACAGCTATGATATGATGAGCCCTGCATTCACAAATTTATCTAATAACAACTAATTATAATTAACTCTCAAATATTATCAATCACTGAAGCTGTTACAACAAACTAATCAGCACAAATATTTCTGAGTTTACAAACTAAACTCATACACAGAGCATAACTGAAACACACAGGAAAAACTTCTGAGTTTAACATAAACTTCATTCGCTCTATATTACCCATGTCGAATCACAATTACAGTAGAAGTATTTATAGTGTTTCAGCGAATTAGATCATTAAATGTTAATTGGCCCTTCGTAACAAAATTTGATCTGTAAAACTAAATGCTCTGTTACAGCTTGTTACAGACTGACAGAATAGAAAATTGTGTTGGCCCTTCTGAACTTGATGTGCTGTAACAGATGCCTCTTCATCCTCAATGTTTAAGTCGGTTAAGTGGTGGCTGTCACTTCAAGAAATTTGAACAGTCAAAATAAATCTGATTTGGTCTGTCTTTAGTAAATCTGGGCGGTGCTACCTCTTCAAAATATTAGCGGACATCTAATCTTAGCGGTGGAGTAATTAATTTCTGACATAGACGAAAAACGGTACAATCTCACAACCCTTTCTTCATCTCTGCTACACTAAATTATGTTTTGCGATGTTCGGTTTTTGCTGAAGGGTTTACATTGAAATAGGCATCCCTTAGAAACCCATCTAGTGCATCAAGTAGAGGATGGAAAAATCACTGTGATAGGAATTATTTACAAGTTTGGTAGACCTAACACTTTCCTGGCAGACGTATTGTCATAGATAAATCTAGTTTTGCATGATTATGATTATCTATATATGTAGATTATATCATGCTTGCTATTTCTGGGTATAATGAACAGTTAATGGATGAAACCAAGTCCATTTCGGATATGGAACCCCCAGGGGAAGCTTTGGGCATGGTGGATCTGAAGCACATAAAACTGGGTAGCAGGAAATATTACTAGTACACGAGATCTCTCACCACTCCTCCTTGCACTAAGGGAGTCATTTAGAATGTGATTCATAGGGTATTTTCATCGCTTGCCTAGTGATCGCCTAACCACAAATCTGCTTCCATGAGTATCGACCACGTGACCTGATCCATGAGTATCGACCCCGTGACCTGATCCATGAGGGTTACCTACCTAATCCATGAGGGTTACCTATTGTACTGTCTGATATAATTAATAAATCAATACCCCTCTCTCACAGCTATTTCAATGGGCTTTAGCCTCGACCTCTCCTCGAAGGCATAATTATCCTGCTAGTCCTCTAGAATCTAGATGAGAACTTGGGAATGCATTTCCATGCTATGTTTTCTAGGTGGGTATTTGTTGTCGTACCAGATTCTTTAGGTAGCTCTATTTTGCAAATGGAGATTGGAAGCAAAATTAGAAATCTGTTAAGTTGTTTAACTCCAACTACCCCTTTGTTAAAAGTGATATGCGCTCTTTGGCATCTTTCTGCATCACAAATATATGAATCCAAATAATGGTGAATGTGATAATTAGAGTTATAGTGAATATTGCTCTATATAACCTCTTAGGGAGTATGGATGACCTCTTTTAAAAATAAAATTGCATTCCCAATCATGCAGAACCATTTCCTTCGTGGAAGGTAGCCCTAAGAAAAGCAATATAGAGGTAACTCTTCATCTTTGCAAATTAAATTTGGTAGGAATCTCTTACATCTAGCGCCACATGTCTAACATATGTGAATAATCATTGAAGATAATTTAATATATTGATTTAGAGCATTTCCAGGTTAACTTTAAAAAAATTTATTGAAATGAATTTAATCAATTGATTTATAGTATTTGAAGATAACTTTAAGAAAAGAAAATTTAGTTGGAAAAATTACAGCGGCCAGTTGGAATGTGAGTTTTGACAATAATATTGTTATTTAATTTTGAACATAATTTGGATATTCAGATTTATAGAGTTTTTACTAAAAAAAATAATTTTAATTGAACATATTTTTGGATATTTTTATTTTTTGGGAAAACTTGTTTTACTTTATAAATCCAATCCAGTTGAATTTGTAATATCAAACTCAAAAATCTATGCATAATAATGTGATCTGGACTTTTAAAAATATGGAATGTATTGTAAATTTGACTTTTAAAAATATGGAATGTACTATAAATTTTGAGTTGGGTGTTTAATGTTTTAAAAATAAATTGAGATTGAGTAAAGTTAAAAGTAAAGTCCGTTTTAAGAAAATGTAAAGCCTTATGATTTGCCAACTCAGTTATATAATTAATTATATTCTACATTCATAATCACTGAAAGTGGAATCAATTTCAATAAAACCAATTCCTATAAGTTTGATGTCATAAAAGTCGAAAACTCATGTCATAATAAAGTTAAAATAATAGAAAATTTTGTTTAAGAATTTAGTTAATAGAAATTTGTTTTATTTATTTTCTCAATATTATCTTAATATACCTTTTATTCAGAATCATATTCACTTTCAGCAAAAACATAATTATCTTATAATCCTTCATTCACTTTTAACATGTAGGACTTCAATCAGTGATCAATGCACGTCCGTAATATGCTTCAAATTTAGAAAAGTAAAGTCATTTAACCTTATGAGCTTTATTCTAAAGTAAATAGGCAATGTTGTAGTTGGTATTAGGTGGCGCTATCTAATTGGCTAGTAAGTCCATGCCACCTCTAAGTGTCTTATTCAAGCGTTCATTCATCCGTCCGTGGGACCGCCCCTCTCTGTCGATGTTGTCTGTAGTGCCTACCTGATACTAATATGAAAATCGTAAATTTGTACAAACTTAGATAGATTCCAGGTGATGCGGTGGAGTTACTAATATGAAAATCGTAAATTTGTACAAACTTAGATAGATTCCAGGTGATGAGGTGAAGTTATTATATATGGGTGCAAATTGGAAGTTTCAACATAAGGTTGTGGAAACTACTATTAATATCTTTAAATTTGAAGCAACTTTAAACATATTTTTGAATTATTTTAAGGCTTCAAATCTTTGAACTCTGATGGTTGACTATATTTGGGCATTTTTTATTATTTAAGCTTGTATCTTTATTTTATGTATGAGAATACATTTTTTTCCTTTTTCAGTTTGAGTAGTCTTTTCTTCCAACTTACCAATGTATAAAAATACAATTTTTTTTATTTTTCAGTTTGATTAGTTTTTCTTCCCGGTCCACCATTTTGGAAAATGCAGAGTTGTATGCAGATCATGCAATTAGCTTACAATGAAGATTCAAAAAACAGGTACATTTAACCTCTAACTCTTCCATGGTTATGTTTTAATCATTTAATTTATTAAATTTAAAGACATGACAATGAATTTCAAAATTCAGCCATTTGTGTCTTGTTAGTCTAATGGTCAGTAGCAGAGGCACCGTAGCTAAGGTTGCTAGAGTAAAGGTAGCGGATTGAGTTACAGTTCTAGGTCCAGTCAAAGAAGTAAGCCTGTTTTAAAGCCAGAAGCATACACAGGCAACAGTTGACTTAGCAGTTTCAATCCAGTTGTTTAATAAACTAATATAATAATATAAGCGGTTGACCTAGTTTATAGAGTTGACCTCTAAAATTACTACTCTGAGATCCTACTAGCAAATTTACTTTTATTAGATAGGTGGGCGGCTATTCATTGATCCCTATATAGTGCTAGTCTGGAATTAGTGACCAAAAAAGCAACATAGTTGGCTGGAAAGTTTGAGTTTAGGATTGATTTTATAAATTTATTCAACATATTTATTTAGATGGTTACCTATATGATTCCCAAACCACTTCCTGATAGATCCTAACCCAACCTGAATCTCCATGATGATGGAGCAAACATCTCCTAAACCTTTACGGTTACCTATAATTAATATATCAATATCCTTCCCTCATAGCTGTTTTGGAATGTGTTCAACCTGGACCTCTCCCCGGAGGAAGTAGTCCTCTATACACTTCTGGATAGGGATGCGAACATAGAAATGCATTTGCATTGTATGTTTTATATGTGGATTACATATCCTAGATTACATATATGGATTCCTACTTGCATGTGTCCATTCACCTCTAGAACACACCTCTATCCAATCTGTTTAAAACAAATGAATTTTGAGTTTTCAAATAGAATCTCAAAATATTGATAACTAGTTTCTAATGGAATCAATCATTGACAAGGACATAAAACTTGGCAAGGAAAATAGCCCCTCCCCACTTTGACAAAAAACCATTTAAAACCATAGACCAAAACGTCATTTCCAAACAAAACAACATCGTCTTCATCAAAAGAAAGAACGTCCATCCAAATGCCATGGTTGGATAGTGTTTTCGTAGCTCTAGAAATCAATCTCAATGAAAGCCTTGTATTGCATAGACTCTGTCTCTCCAAATGCCATGGTTGGACTGTGTTTTTTGTACTGCAGTTTGCATAGAGCGCCTCTATCGGTGTACGCTCCGATGATGCTATAGTAATCTGCAAGCTGCAATGGTGTGCTGGGATTCATGTACTTAAAAAGGGATGACTCTATCTCTCCCTCTTTCACCCAGTGCAGCCAATGTACAGATTTGGTGGGCTTACCATCTTTGAACTGGTGCATATCCAGATGAGATAGGTGGGCATTCTGATAGAATATGAACATGTAAACAAAATGCGAGGCATAATGGAAAACGTTGTTTGTCAAAAGCACCTTGATTCTACCTGCTTGTAATGGTTTGATTCCAGAAGTTGGTTCATCAAGCTTGTTCATCATGTCTACTTCCGTATGTGCTTTTGGGGCCACCATGCCTTGTGGTTGAAAGTCTTACCCACAAATGAAAAGTCAACCCTCTTCCTCTGTCGGAGCTATTCCTACCAACCAAAATATGGATCTATGACATATGTAAATAGAAGGATAACCAGAATGAGAGTGTTGAGCAACATTAAATATTAAGCGTTAAATGCCTTCATTAGCAACAGATTTTGGATTTGGTTCCCATAGCCATGACTAAATTTGTTCGATGATCTATGGAGCCATGCATCTCTTCACTATCCTACTACATTCTATGGAGTGCAAATTGATTTGGGTAGGTTGGTAACTTATCTAATATTTAACAAACAAATGGTTCACCTATGTGCCATGCAACTCTTAAAGCGTTGCACATAAGTTCACTCAACGATGGCAATGTATGGTATTTCTGATGTATCCTTCAAAATCTATTTTTTTTTCGTCTTCCGTATCATAATACATAATTCATGTTTTAAAAGCATTGAGATAAGAGTTGGTAAACATCAATGAACTGAACAGCGATCTCCCTCCACTTAACATGGTGAATTCTGGCACGTAGTGCAAGCATCTGCAATCATCCGTAAGTGATCTCCCTCCACTTGGCAATGTGAATTCTGGCATGTAGTGCATGCATCTGCAAGCATTTGATGAGTCCCGTCCCCACGAACGAGTCTGTAGTTACTATTCAATTTTTGTTTATAAACAATAGTAAATCTATACCACCATTTTAACAATGATCTAGTACGTTGATCATAGTTGCAAACTAGTGAACTGGCATTTTGGTGATGGGGCAAGTCTCCACCTGATGGGGCATTTTTTACAGTTGGGTTTGGTTTTGATGAAGTCTTCCATTTACTGAAACTTTCTTCCACATGGCTTTTCAACGCACTCTGGAGTTCAAGGGAGGCTGCTGATGTAGAAAGCAGGCCTCCTAAGGATTTAGTGATCCAAATGTTTGGTGAAGGAGATGAGCATGTTCATCTGCAATTGCCTAGTGAAAGATTGAATGTAGGAGAGGCCTCATCTCTTTCATGTCAAAGTCCTTGTTTCACCCCCATCCTCCTCTCCTTCATTTCCTCCTACAACGCTACCACCATTGTCAATACCCAGTTCTCGTCTGCTTTCCCTCGTACCCAATCCTTCTGCACCATTCCCACCTCCATTACCAAACTCGGCACCAGTTTCACCATTTCCCTCAACCACACCTTCCCAGTCTCCCTCCCCTGTATCCCCTTCTCCCACTCATCCAATCTCAGCACCATCTATCTCTCCTTCCCCTTCATCCCCTTCTCCCAGTGCTCCGATTTCACCCAGTGCACCTTTAATCTCACCAACACCATCCTCTCCTTCATCCTCTTCATCCCCCTCTCCTTTCGTACCACCTTCTCAGATCTTTCCCCCTATTGGTTACCCTCTCCAATCTTTCCATCCTCTCCAACTCTGTAATCCTCTACATTTCCCTTACCCACCCGTTATCCCATCTTCACAACTTCTCCATCCCCCTCCCCTTCTGAATCAACTTCACCCATCCCTTCTCCATTCTCTCCACCTGCACCAACCAACTCTTATCTGTCCTTGTCACCTTCCTCTAGCCCTTCTTCGATATTTCAACCCACTCCAATCCCCTCACCTTTCGTGTCACCTCCACCCTCTCCATCCCCATTCTCCCATGTATCGTCTTCATCCACCCCTTATCCTATCTTTCCTCCCTCTCCATCCCCTTTCCCTATGGAATCACCTTCACCTGCCCCTTCTTCAATCTTACCACCTGCACCAACCTCCCCTCCCCTATCTCGGTCTCTTCCTTATCCTTCTCCCTCTGTATCACCTTCTACTAAACCTTCTTTGAACTTTCCTCCCTCTCCAACCCCTTCATCCTGTGTGTCACCTTCACCCTCTTCATCCCCATCTTCCTTTGTATCACCTTCACCCACCCCTTATCCTATATTTCCTCCCTCCCAATCTCCTCCCCTGTAAAATCACCTTCACCTGCCTCTTCTCCAATCTTTCCACTAGCACCAACCTCCCTCTCCCACATCTCATCTCTGACTCCTTCTCCCCAATCCCTACCTCAACCAAGACCAACACCAAGTCCTTCTCCAGTCCCCCCACCAGCCCCTATTCCACCACAAATAATAATGCTTGCAAATTTGACTATATCAAATGGAGCAAAACTAGTACCTCAGTTTTATCCCTATATATTCAACTACACAGCATCATTGGGTTCCAAGGTCAGAAGATTTCGTTAGATTGCATACCTGCCCAAAGAGAAAGAGGTATGCCAGTGCACTGCAACCATCTTTATTTAGTTTTTACGAATGGGTTCTATATTCTTTATCATTGAAAATTTTACTGCATGCTATCAAATTGGGTCGAATGCAATCTCACTGCTCATGTAGTAAGAGGGCCCTTCAGAGATTAGCATTATCCTAAAAAATGATTCCTTATAATGTGGCATTCTATACAATTTAATTCTAGAAACCAAGTAACAATTTAATTCTAAAAACAAGGCAGCTTTTGTCATTCATATTGCATGTTGTTCCAACAAACTAGGTCTAGGACAAAGGTTATCCCGTGGCATTTGCTCATAAGTTACTGCAGAATTTGTCATATAAAAGGCAGTTTGTCCATCATCATTCCCTTTGTTGCCTATGTGTGTTCTGAGTTGGCAAGGCCAAGAATTACTGAACTTTAATGATCACTCTCAGTATTGTGGGGAAACATATAATAAGTTTTAGAGAGCATTTGGAGAAGGGTTATAAATTTATAATAGAGTTCAACTTTAAATGTAAATGTTTAAAGTCTTAGCTACTGACATTTGCTTGAAAGTCCGGAGAGGGGCAACTCTCCAAATTTAAATGGTTTCCCTACCTTGACTGATTCCATGGAGTACTATGGGGTTCACTTCTAGCTCACCGAAGGGGGGGTCAGGGTAATTGTTTTTTTCTTTCTTAAGGAGATATCAATATGAGTTATGGTCAAATCTTGACTTTTCCATAGGCAAATGAAATGGTAAGCAAGATCAAATGGTTTAGACGAAAGGAATTGCCTACAAATTAAGTATAAATCTCGATACATCCAATTGAAGTTTCAGGCAATGAAGAGAAGACGTTTGGGATGCAAATGCACACAAATAATTTTGGCGTAATCTGTTATTCCCCTTGCCCCGAGGCACCACATAAGTAGCTTGGCAAATTACACATAGGACTAGAAGTTCATGCGTAGTACAATCCAAGGAAATATGTGGACTAGATGTTCATGAGAAATGTTTGCTTCAATCTGTCTTTTTTCTGAACATGTGAAGTTCCAAAAAAAACTTTCAAGGTTACAGCTTCAATGACCCTGTAAAATATTTCAATATTCCTTCGTTGTACTATTATGCAAGCATTCAACTCTTTTGAGAAAGTTTATTTTCTTTCTTTTGAAAGATACAATTGATTATATTCTCGTATGACATTTTTATGGGGTGACTTTGTTTGCCATTGATCGTTGTTTGCCATTGATCACGAGAGTCAAGTTTTCCAGCTTAATAGTTCGAGTAATGGATTGGGATGAGCTTCATTGGCTGTCAAGTTCCATCTGCACAACAATTGCTCAAAAAATTTTCAAGAACTTGACATACAGTGGCTTAATTTTTACTGATCTTTGATATTTAGATATTTTAAAATTTAGTCATAATCTGTGTATGATTCTTTTGGGAAGTTTTCCATAGCCATCCCCACTTCCTATAAACAGGCTCTTTTTTATATTTCCATACAATACTAAAACATTAGGAACCAAAGATTATGCATGCATCTATTTATCAATAAAATATATACATATATCCATCCGTAGAAGCTTGAACCTAAACTAAGCAGGCCAATAACCAAACCTGATGCATCTGGCCTAGATCAGAGACCAATCAATATTGCCTGAACCCACTGGAACTTGTCCAAAAACCTTCTTATCGGAGTTGCTATAGTGGAAAATGCATTTAACTAAGAGAACAAGACTAGCAAGAGTATATCCCCAGAGGGCTGATCTGGAGTGACCATAATAGAGTAGGATTGGCCGACATGAATGCCAAGAGAACCATATACATTTTGAATCGTGTGAGATCCTGGATCCTGAAGTTCAAAGAAGATGACAATCCTGCATTTGATATCCGGAGGTGGTACGTTTTTCCTGCAGACAAATAGATGGGTCATTTTGGATAGCTAGAAGAGAAGTTAACGGATTGAACAGGTAGGATCCCCATTCAGATAAAATCAAAACAACTGGATCTTGTGAATCATTGAGTGTCTAGAAACATCTATACTAAACCTAGAAGACTGCCTTGCCATAGAGAACTGCAATAAGATGCCTTGATCCACTCCGAGTGTTGCATCAATTGGTGGCTCATGTCCTTTAATGAGAACAACATCAGGTTGACCAAGAGATCTGCCCATGTCAAGTGTTCTTCTAAGGATTTTCCCAAACATAGAAAATGGTCAAAGATTGAGTGCATTGTAAGAGAATAGCCTGGTAGATGGGCTCAAGTTGAACATAGTGATTCTCTTTAAATTCAAAAGATGTATTTCTTTCTGGGATGGATTAACAAATTACTGAGTGACTGGTCACTTATGAGCAGAGTGATATCACCATCAAGAGTAGGGAACGGAACAGGGATGATGTATGGACCTGCTAGCTCATTTAGCCCTCCAAAACCCCTAACTGCTTTGTGCAAGTACAATAATGGAAAGTAGTAGTAGCTTCCTATCTCGTCCTTCACCTGGAACATATATGTAAATTACTTTCCTAGTGGTATAGGGCAGTTTGTTCCAAAAACTCCATCTTGCCATGGATTCTTCCTCTATTGGATCTATTGGATGTGCATTAAAAACCACCAAAGAACTAATAAATCTTAAACCAGCAATACATGAAGAAAAGAACTTACCAAGATAGTAAGAAAGCCTCATCCAGGTTATTGAATGCATTCACAACAAATGTTATGATTGGTGACACTGTGAATCTGCGGTCCAGGAAATTACCCATTTATTAGAATTCCCTGTAACAACAGCAATGGATCTTAGACAAATCCTGGCAAACCATGCATGAGATATATATGTTGTCATTGGAAGAAGGAAGAGATTTTTTGAAACCATATCTGTTGAGGAATACTAAGAGGCTTAATTAGTGTGCCCCATGTAACGTGCCATGTAAAGAATCTATAGGGTGATTGTGCTAGAGAATACCAAAAAAATGATGTTTAGAAAAAAATGCAAATCACATAATGCCTCAAGGAATTCTTGCTCAAGATCGTGGATCTGTCCTCCAAGTCTTGCTGTATTATATGATTATTGGTTTTCAGTGATGAATCCGCTTTTTCCCCATTTTTTAATAACTGAAATTATATAAAACCGTACTTTATCATCATGTAAGTACTGGTTTTCAGCAATGAATCCATTTTTTCCCATTTTCTAATGATTGAAATTATATAAAACCATACTTCTTTAGTATCATGCAAGAAAATTGATTGGATTAGCTAACGGATTGAAATATGAAATCAATATTACAGAGTCCACGTTATCATTACATTTGATGTAATAGCTAAAACCACCATAAGTTAGAAAACCATCGATTACAGTCTAGAAATGCTATAAATGGATCGAGGTGATGGAAAATGGAACTGGATATTAGAATACAAAACCATATTTATGAATGGAGGTGATAAGAAAAGGAGCTTGGATCGAGGTGACAGAAAATGGAACTGGGGGTGATAAGAAATGGAACTTGGATCGAGGTGATGGAAAATGGAACTGGATATTAGAATACATAACCATATTTTCAATAAACCCACTTTCATTTAAAATTTCCAAAAATATATTCTATTACCTTTTGGACCAACTCCCATACTTATCTTAAACTAACACCTAAGTGAATGGAGTGGAAATATTATCACCCTCTTGACCAATCAAATACAACTCATGAATGTTATATTTTACCAAAAGTCATATTCTTCAAGTTAGTTGATTGTGTTCATTACCTTTATATTGTTTTATATTTTGTAGTGTTTATGTTGTTAATGATTATGTAAATGGTGGTAAGAAACATTATATATATATATATATATATATATAAAAGTTTAATTTATTCATTTATATATTTCTTTATTGTTTTATGTTTTGTCGTGTTTATGTTGGTAATGCTTATGTAAATGGTGGCAAGAAACAATGGTGGTATTCTTATTAACTTTTTTTAATGGTGGTAATAAATAATTATCACCCTTTAGGAATGTGTAGCTTTTGTAAATCATGGATGTTATATTTATATTGAAATTTTCATATTCTTTAAGTTAACCTTATTTAATGCATTCACGTACCTTTTTATTAATTTATGTTTTTTATGTTGTTATTAGTTGTGTAAATTATATATTCTAAAAGTATTATTTATTTAGTTATTGTAGCAAGGTTAGGAGATCAAATTATTTTAAGGCGGTCAAATTGGCTATACATTTCTATTAAAAGTATTGTGTAAAGTATTGGTAAAGGAACATTTTTGAAAATTGCCTGGAAACAATTTTCTAACTCGACATCTTGACACATGTGCCTTTGTTGTATCCAGGAACTAGGATGCCATTGTGCTATTAATAGTTGGAGGGAGGTAACTCCCAGAGAATCCCTCCTAGTATGCCCCAAGTTGGGTGGTTGACTTTGTATACACAAGGTTTTTAAAGTGGTCTAACGAGGGACCCCCCTTTTTCTAATACTCTACACAAGGAACCTAGGAACTAGTATCCAGTATCCCTAACACTTAATGAGTAACTCTTATAGACCATAAAACTATAAAATTTAACTATTATAGCTCATAATCATTATTACTCTTAACTTCTAACCCTTATATGAGCTAACCCCTAACCCTTGAAACCTATAACCCTTAACTATTATAACTCTTCTCTTGTAACTTTGATAACCTATAACTCTTAAAATCCTTACCTACTAAACCTTAAACCATATCACCCATTACCTCTCTCTGTCAAATCCTAACCAATAACCCCCCAATCTATTTCTCTCTCACTCTCTCTCTAAACCCCTAACCCCCAATGTCTCTCTTTATATTTACCTCCCTTTCTAAACCACTAACCCCTAACCTCCAATCTCTCTCCCTCCCTCTCTCTCTCTCTCTAAACCCTCAACAACCAATCACTCTGTCTCTAAACCCGTAACCACCAATCACTCTCTCTCTCTCTCTCTAAGCCCCTAAATTCCATTCTCTCTCTATCTCTCTCTCCAAACCCCTAACAAAAAATCTCTCTACTTATATCCCTCTCTCTAAACCCCTTACTCCCAATCTCTCTATTTGTAAATGCCTAACGTCCAATCTCTCTCTCTAAACCCTGACCTCCAATCTCTCTCTCTCTCTCTCTCTCTCTCTCTCTCAACCCCGAATCCCCCTCTGTCTCCCTCTCTAAACCCTCAATATCCCTCTCTCTCTCTCTCCCTAAAACCCTAACCCCCAATATCTTTGTTTATCTAAATCCCTAAATCCTAACCCCTAACCTCCAATCTCTCTCTCTCTCTCTCTCTAAACCCCTAACCCCTAACCCTAATCTCTCTCTCTCTCTCTCTCTCTCTCAACCACTAAACCCTAACCCTCAATCTCTCTCTCTCTATTTATCCAAACCATGCTCTCATAACCCTTAACCCCCAATCTCTCTCTCTCTCTCTCTCTCAACCCCTAACCCCCAATCTCTCTATCTCTAAACCCATAACCCTCTCTCCCTCTCTCTCTCTCTCTCTAAACCCATATCCCCCAATCGCTCTCTTTGAACCCCTAACCTCTAATTTATCTCTCTCTCAACCACTAACAACCAATCTCTCTCTCTCTCTCTAAACCTTTAATCCACAATGTCTCTCTCTCTCTAAACCCTTAAATTTCAATCCCTCCATCTCTAAACCCCTATCCCCCAATCTCTCTCTCTCTGTCTAAATTCTTAACCCCCAATCCCTATCTCTCCCTAAAACCCTATCCCCCAATCTCTATCTCTCTCTAAACATCCAACCCCATAAATATCTCTCTGTCTAAACCCTTAAATCCCAATCTCTCTCTCTCTCTGTAAACCCCTAATCCTTAACCCCCAATATATCTCTATCTATCTAAAGCCTAAATTGCTAACCCTTAACCCCCTATCTGTGTGTGTGTGTGTGTGTGCGAGCCCCCAATCCCCCTCTCTCTCTCTATCTAAACCTCTAATGCTCAACCTCTCTCTCTCTCTCTAATTCCTTAACCCCCAAGCACTCTCTCTCTCTCTCTAAAACCCTAACATCCAATATCTCTCTCTCTCTCTCTCTCAACCCCTAATTCCAAATATCTCTCTCTTTAAACCTTGAACCCGCAATCTCTCCCTCTCTCTAAATAATTAACCCCAAATCTCTCTCTCTCTCTCACTCTCTCTCACTCTCTCTCCCTAAACCCCTAACCTCCCATCTTTATCTCTGTCTAAACCCTTGACCACCAATCTCTCTCCTTTTATCTCTCTCTCTCTCTCTCTAAACCCAAAACCCCCAATCTCTCTCTTTGTAAACACCTAACCCCCCCTCTCTATCATTCTCTCTCTCTCTCAACTCGTAATCCCTAAGCCCCAATCTCTCTCTCTATCTATATAAACATCTAACCCCTAACTCACAATCTCTCTCCAAAATTCTAATCCCGAATCTCTCTATAAACTCCTAACCCCCAATATTTGTATGTGTCTCTTTCTCTCACTTTAAACCCATCATACCCAATCCCTCTATTTCTATCTCTCTCTCTCTCTTTCTAAACCCTAACCCCCAATCTCTCTCTCTAAACCCCTTACTTCCAAACCCTCTCCCTCTAAATCCATAACCACCAATCTCTCTCTCTCTATCCCAAAAAACCCACTGCACATGCTCGTACTACTCCCCTCCCACTCTATCTCTCTCTACCCCCCACCCCAAACCATCCAATGTCCCTTGGTCATATCTCTCTCTCTTTAAGCCCTTATTGAACCCCGGTCTCTTTCTGTCTCTCTCTAAACCACTAAAACCCAATCTAACTTTGTCTCTCTAAGACCCTAACCTCAAATATCTCTCTCTCTCTCTCTCTCTCTCTCTCAAGCCCTAACCTCCAATATCTCTATCTCTTTAAACCCCTAACCCTGAATCTCAATCTTTCTATGTATATCACTCTAAACCCCTAACACCCAACAGATCTCTATCTCTGTCTCTATACCCCTAACCTCCAATCTCTCTCTCTCTAAACCTCTAATCATCGATCTGTCTCTCTAAATACCTAACCCCCAAACTCTCTCTGTTCCTCTCTCTCTCTATATATATATATAACCCTAACCACCAATCTCTCTCTCTCTCTCTCTAAACCTCAAATATCTATCTCTCTAAACACCTATCCCACAATCTCTCTCTCTAAACCTCAAATATCTATCTCTCTAAACACCTAACCCACAATCTCTCTCTCTAAACACCTAACCCACAATCTCTCTCTCTAAAGACCAATAATGTCTCCCTTTCTATCCACCTCTCTCTAAACCCCCACCCCTAATCTCTATCTTTGTAAAAACCTAACCTCGATCTCCCTCTCTCCATCTAAACTAAGTACCCCCAAATACCCTATCACTCTCTCTATGTATCTAAATGCCTAACCCCCAATCTCTCTATCTCTCATTCTAAAACCCTAACTACCAATCAATCTATAAAATCCTAACCCCCAATCTCTCTCTAAACTCCTAACCCCCAATCCTTCTCTCTCTCTAAACCTATCATACCCAATCCCTCTCTTTCTACCTCTCTCTCTCTCTCTAAATCGCTAACCCTTAATCTCTCTCTCTCTCTAAACCCCTAAATTTCAAACACTCTCTCTCTAAACCCATAACCTCCAATCTCTCTCTCTCTCGCTCTCGCTCTCTCTCTCTCTCTCCAGAAAAAAACCCCACTCCTCACCCTCCTACTCCTCCCCTTGACTCCATCTCGCTCTACCTCCCACCACAAACCATCCACACTCCCCTAGTGATCTGTGTGTGTGTGTGTGTAAACTCCTATTTACTTCCAATATATTTCCGTCTCTTTTTATAACCCCTTAAACCCCAATCTAACTCTCTCTCTCTCTCTCTCTCTCTAAAACCCTAACCTCCAATCTCTCTCTCTCTCTCTCCTAACCCTTAACCATGAATCTCAATTTTTATGTGTCTTCCCCTCTAAACCCTAACATCCAATCATCCTCTCTCTCTCTCTCTATACCCCTAATCTCTAATATCTCTGTCTTTGTCTCTCTCTATCCACATGTCTATTGATCTAAATCACTAACCCCCAATCTCCATCTCTCTCTAAACCCATAACTTCCAATCTCTCTCTCTCTCTCTCTCTCTCTCTAAACTCCTAACACACAATATCCCTCTCTCTCTCTTAGACTCTCTAAATCCCTAACCTCCAACCACTCTCTCTTGCAACCCCTAACACCCAATCTCTCTCTCTCTCTCTCTGTAAACCTTTAACCCAAAATCTCTCTCTATCTCTCTCTCTCTAAAAGTCTAACCCCATGTCTCTCTCTAAAACCCAAAACCCCAACCCCTCTCTCCCTCTATAAACCCTTAAAACCTAACCCCCAATCTCTCTCTCTCTCTCTCTCTGTATCTATCTATCTCTCTCTATGTAAAGCCCTAAATCCTAACCCCTAACCCCTAATCTCTCTCTATCTCTCTCTCTCTCTAAACCTATAATCCTCAATTTCTCTACCTCTCTCTAAATCCGTAACCCCAAAACTCTCTCTCTCTCTATAAACCCTAACCTCCAATATCTTTCTCTCTCTCTCTCAACCCCTAATACCCAATATCTCTCTCTCTCGCTTTAAACCCCAAAAACCTAATATGTGTCTCTCTAAACCCCAACTCATAATATCTCTCTCTCTAAACCCCTAAACTTAAATCTCTCTCATTGTAAACACCTCTCTCTCTCTCTCTCTCTCTCTCTCTAATCCTAGAACCCCTAAGCCCCAATATTTCTCTCTCTATGTATCTAAATGTATCATCCCCAATCTCTTGATCTCTCATTCTAAACCCCTAACTCCCAATATTTATCTAAACTCCTAACCCCCAATCTTTCTCTAAAATCCTAACCTGCAAGCTCTCTTTAAAATCCTTACCCCCAAACTATCTCTAAAATCCTTACCCCCAATATTTGTATGTATCTTTCTTTCTCTGTTTAAACCAGCTAGACCCAATCTCTCTCTTTCTACCTCTCTCTACCTCTCTCTCTCTCTCTAACCCTTAACCCTCGATCTCTCTCTTTAAACACCTAACCCTCGATATCTCTCTCTAAATCCCTAACTTCTGAACCCTCTCTCTCTAAACTCGTGACCTTTGATCCCTCTCTCTCTCTCTCTCAAAAATCCCCACTCCTCCGTCTCCTACTCCTCCCCCCCTCTTTATCTTTCTCTACCCCCCACCACAAACCATCTACACTCCCACCATGATATATCTCTCTCTCTCTCTCTAAACCAATAACCTCCAACCTCTCTCTCTCTCCCTTGAAACCTTTGCTCCTCAACCTAAGCCCCTAAATTCCAATCTCGCTCTCTCTCTCTCTCTAAACCCCTAACCCCTAATCTCTCTGTCTATCTAAAGCCCTAAATCCTAATCCAATCTCTCTCTTTCTATCTCTATCACTCTAAACCCCTAACCCCCAACATGTATCTCTCTCTATCTCTCTCTATACAACTATCTATACCTAAACTACTAACACCCAAACTCTGTCTCCCTCTCTCTCTAAGCCCCTAACCTCCAACCTCTCTCTATAGCAACCCTTAACACCTACTCTCTCTGTCTCTAAACCCTTAACCCCCAATAAATCTCTCTCTCTCTCTGTCTCTAAACATCTATCCCCATATCTCTCTCTCTCTAAATCACTAAACCGTAAACTCTCTCTCTCTCTCTCTATCAATCAATATCTAAAACCCTAATGCTTCATCTCTATCTCTCTCTAAACCCTTGACCACTGATCTCTCTCTAAACCTCTAACCCCCAATCTATCTCTTTGTAAACACCTTACCCTTCTCTCTCTTTATATATCAATAAACTCATAACTCCTAACCCCAAATCTCTCTATCTCTCCTTCTAAATCCCTAATTTTCAATCTCTCTTTAAACTCATAACCCCCAATCTCTCTCTAAAATCCTAGCCCTCAATCTCTCTCTCTCTCTCTCTCTCTCTCTCTCTCTCTCTTGAAACCCATGAGACCTAATACCCCTCTTTCTACACTTCTCTCTCTCTAAACCCCTAACCTCCAATATGTCTCTCTCTCTAAAGCACTAACCCCGAATCTCTATCATTTTATCTCTCCCTCTAAACCCCTAATAGCCAATCGATCTCTCTATCTCTCTCTTTATCTCTCTATACCACTAACCTCCAATCTCTCTCTCTCTCTATCTAATTTCCTCACCCACAATATTTCTATCTCTCTCTCTCTCTTTCTCAAAATCTATCTATCTATCTATATAAACCCCTAACAACCAATCTCTTTTTGAACCTCTAATCCCCAACCTCTCTCTCTCTCTCTAAACACTTAACCCCCAATCCATCTCTCCCTAAAATCCTATCCCCCAATCTCTCTCTCTCTCTAAATTTCCATTGCCATATATATATATATATCTAAATCCTTAACCCCGAATCCCTATCTCTCCCTAAACCCATATCCCCCAATGTCTCTCTCTCTAAACATCTAACCCCATATCTCTCTCTCTCCAAACACTTAAACTCCAATATCTCTCTCTCTCATCCCTAATCCATAACCCCCAATATCTCTCTCTCTAAATCCCAAACACCTAACTCCTAACCCCCAATCTCTTTCTCTCTCTCTAGACCTCTAACCCTCAATCTCTCTCTCTATCTCTAAATCCTTAACCCCCAATCTCTCTCTCTCTCTAAAACCCTAACATTGAATATCTCTGTCTCTCTCTCTCTAAACCCCTAGTCCCCAGTCTCTTTGTTTATCTAAACCCCTAACCTACACTCTCTCTCTCTATCTCTGAGGACTTAACCCTGAATTTCTCTCTCTCACTTTCTATTTGTCTCTAAACTCATAACCTCCCATCTCTATCTCTCCTTCTAAACCCCTAACTCTCAATCTCTCTCTAAAATCCTAACCCCCAATCTCTCTCTAAACTCCAATCCCTCAATCTCTGTATGTCACTCTCTCACTTTAAACACATCAAACCCAATCCCTCTCTTCCTCTCCCTCTCTCTCTCTAGACCCCTAACCCCCAATATCTTTCTCTAAACCTCTAACTTCAGAACCCTCTCCCTCTAAACTCATAACTTCCAATCTCTCTCTCTCTCTATTTATTACTCTATCAACCCCTATTGACCCCTAATCTCTTTTTGTCTCTCTCTTTAAACCCAAAAGCCCCAATCTAACTTTCTCTATAAACCCTTAACCTCCAATACATGTTTCTCTCTCTAAACCCCTAACCGTCAATCTCTAATTTTCTATGTCTCACCCTCTAAACCTCTAACACCCAATCGATCTCTCTCTCGCTCACTATACCCCTAACCCACAATCTCTTTCTCTCTCTCTCTCTAAACCCCTAAACCACAATATATATCTCTCTCTCTATTTCTCTATAGAACTATCTCTATCTAAACTACTAACACCCAATCTCTGTCTCCCTCTCTCTCTAAGCCCCTAACCTCCAACCTCTCTCTCTAGCAACCCCTAACATCCACTCTCTCTCTCTCTCTCTCTCTCTCTCTCTCTCTCTCTCTCTCTAAACCATTAACCCCCAAACTCTCTCTCTATGTCTAAATCCCTAAACCCCAAACTCTCTCTCTCTCTCTAAACCCTTAATCCCCAATCTCTCTCTGTCTCTCTAAACCCTTAAACTCCAATCTCCCTCTCTATCTATCTATCTTTAAAACCCTAACATCCCATCTCTATCTCTCTCGAAACACTTGACCACTAATATCTCTCTAAACCTCAAACTCTCAATCTATCTCTTTGTAAACACCTTACGCCCCCCCCTCTCTCTATCTATCTATAAAATCAGAACCCCTAATCCGAAATCTCCCCCTCTATGTATCTGAGCTCCTAACCCCAAATCTCTCTATCTCTCCTTCTAAACCCCTAATTCCTTTTCTCTCTTTGAACTCATAACCCCCAATCTCTCTCTAAAATCCTAACCCCCAATGTCTTTCTCTCTCTCTTTAAACCCATCAGACCTAATCCCTCTCTTTCTACACTTCTCTCTCTCTAAACCCCTAACTTCCAATATGTCTCTCTCTAAACCACTAGCCCCTAAAATCTATCTTTTTGTCTCTCCCTCTAAACCCCTAATAGCCAATCAATCTCTCTCTCTGTCTCTCTCTCTTTCTCTCTCTATACCACTAACCTCGAATCTCTCTCTCTCTCTCTCTATCTATCTCTCTAGATTCCTAAACCATTATTTCTCTCTCTCTCTCTCTCTCTCTCTCTTTCTCTCTCTCTCTCCCTAAATATCTAACGCCATATATATATATCTCTCTAAATCCTTAACCCCAAACACCAATCTCTCCCTAAACCCCTATCCCTTGATATCTCTCTCTTTCTCTAAACATCTAATCCATATATCTCTCTCTAAACCCTTAAACCCCATTCTCTCTCTCTCTAAACCCTAATCCATAACCCCCAATCTCTGTCTCTCTAAATCCCAAACACCTAACTATTAAACCCCAATCTCTTTTTCTCTCTTTAAACCTATAACCCTCTCTCTCTCTCTCTCTCTCTCTCTCTCTAAATCCTTAACCCCCAATCTATCTCTCTCTATATATATAAAACCCTAACATCGAATCTCTCTCTCTCTATCTATCTATCTAAACCCCTAATCCCCAATATCTCTGTCTCTCTAAACCCCGAACCTACAATCTCTCTTTCTCACTCTGAAGACTTAACCCCAAATTTCTCTCTCTCACTCTCTACTCGTCTCTAAACCCTAACCTCGCATCTCTATCTCTCTCTAAAACCCTAACCACCAATCTCTCTCTTTCTATCTCTATCACTCTAACCCCCTGACCCCCACACTCTCTCTTTGTAAATACCTAACCCCCCCTCTCTCTCTCTCTCTCTCTATTTATCTATCTATTTATAAACAAATAACCCCTAAGAACCAATCTCTCTCTATATATATCTAAAAATATAACCCTCAATCTATCCATCTATCGTTCTAAACCCCTAACTCCCAATCTCTCTCTAAAATCCTAACCCCCAGTTTCTCTCTAAACTCTCATCCCTCAATATGTTTATGTCACTCTCTCTCTCAATTTAAACACACCAAACCCAATCCCTCTCTTCCTATCTATATCTCTCTCTCTAAACCTCTAACTTCAAAACCCTCTCCATCTAAACCCATAACTTCCAATCTCTCTCTCTCTCTCTCTCTCTCTCTCTCTCTCTATCAACCCCTTTTGACCCCCAATCTCTTTTTGTCTCTCTCTCTAAACCTAGAAGCCCCAATCTAACTTTCTCTATAAACCCCTAACCTCCAATATGTGTTTCTCTCTCTAAAACCCTAACCCTCAATCTCTTATTTTCTATCTCTCCCTCTAAACCTCTAACACCCAATCGATCTCTCTCTCTATCTATACCCCTAACCTCCAATCTCTCTCTCTCTATTTAAATCCCTAATTCCCAATCTCTCTCTCTCTCTCTCTCTCTCCAAACCCCTAACCCCCAACATCTCTCTCTCTCTCTCTATAGAACTATCTCTATCTAAACTACTAACACCCAATCTCTGTCTCCCTCTCTCTCTAAGCCCCTAACCTCCAACCTCTCTCTCTAGCAACCCCTAGCACCTAATCTCTCTCTCTCTAAACACTTAACACCCAATCGCTCTCTCTCTCTCTAAACATCTATCCCCATATCTCTCTCTCTAAACCCTTAAGCCACAATCTCTCTCTCTCTCTCTCTAAATCACTAAACCCTAAACTCTCTCTCTCTCTCTAAACCTCTAACCCCCAATCTCTCTCTTTGTAAACACCTTACCCTTCTCTCTCTTTATATATCTATAAAATCAGAACTCCTAACCCCAAATCTCTCTATCTCTCCTTCTAAACCCCTAATTCCCAATCTCTCTTAAAATTCTTAACCCCCAATCTCTCTCTAAAATCCTAGCCCCCAATGTCTCTCTCTCTCTCTCTCTCTCTCTTGAAACCCATCAGACCTAATACCCCTCTTTCTACACTTCTCTCTCTCTAAACCCCTAACCTCCAATATGTCTCTCTCTCTAAAACACTAACCCCAAATCTCTATCATTTTGTCTCTCCCTCTAAACCCCTAATAGCCAATCAATCTCTCTCTCTCTCTCTCTCTCTCTCTCTCTCTCTCTCTAAATGGCTAACGCCATATATATATAAATCCTTAACCCTGAATCCCTATCTCTTCCTAAACCCATATCCCCCAATCTCTCTTTCTCTAAACATCTAACCCCATATCTCTCTCTCTCTAAACCCTTAAACCCCAATATCTCTCTCTCTAAACCCTAATCCATAACCCCCAATATCTCTCTCTCTAAATCCCAAACACCTAAATCCTAACGCCCAATCTCTTTCTCTCTCTCTAAACCACTAACCCTCAATCTCTCTCTCTCTAAACCCTAATCCATAACCCCCAATATCTCTCTCTCTAAATCCCAAACACCTAAATCCTAACGCCCAATCTCTTTCTCTCTCTCTAAACCACTAACCCTCAATCTCTCTCTCTCTCCCTATAAATCCTTAACCCGCAATCTATCTCTCTCTCTAAAACCCTAACATCGAATATCTCTGTCTCTCTCTCTCATAAACCCCTAATCCCCAATCTCTTTGTTTTTCTAAACCCCTAACCTACAATATGTCTCTCTCTCTCTAAGGATGTAACCCCGAATTTCTCTCTCTCACTCTCTATTTGTCTCTAAACCCCTAACCTCCCATCTCTATCTCTCTCTTTCTATCTCTCCCATTCTAAACCCATGAATCCCACACTCTCTCCTTGTAAACACCTAACCTCTCTCTCTCTCTCTCTCTCTCTCTATCTATTTATCTATCTATTTATAAACACATAAACCGAAGCCCCAATCTCTCTCTCTCTATATCTAAAAATCTAACCGTCAATATCTCTATCTCTCCTTCTAAACCGATAACTCCCAATCTCTCTCTAAAATCCTAACCCCCAATCTTTCTCTAAACTCCTATCTCTCAATCCCTGTATGTCACTCTCTCTCTCTCAGTTTAAACACATGAAACCCAATCTCTCTCTTCCTTTCTCTCTCTCTCTCTAAACCCCTAACCCCCAATATCTTTCTCTAATACTCTAACTTCAAAACCCTCTGCCTCTAAACCCATAACTTCCAATCTCTCTCTCTCTCTCTATCTATTTCTCTATCAACCCCTATTGACCCCCAATCTCTTTTTGTCTCTCTTTAAAGCCAGAAGCCCCAATCTATCTTTCTCTCTTAACCCTTAACCTCCAATATATGTTTCTCTCTCTAAACCCCTAACCGTCAATCTCTATTTTTCTATGTCTCTCCCTCTAAACCTCTAACACCCAATCGATCTCTCTCTCGCTCTCTATACCCCTAACCTACAATCTCTCTCTCTCTCTCTCTCTCTCTCTCTCTCTCTAAACCCCTAACCGCCAATATATATATCTCTCTCTATCTCTCTATACAACTATCTCTATCTAAACTACTAACACCCAATATATGTCTCCCTCTCTCTCTAAGCCCCTAACCTCCAACCTCTCTCTTTAGCAACCCCTAAAACCTAGTCTCTCTCTCTCTCTCTCTCTCTCTCTCTAAACCCTTAACCCCCAAACTCTCTCTCTTTGTATCAATACCTAAACCCCAAACTCTCTCTCTCTCTAAACCCCTAATCCCCAATCTCTCTCTGTCTCTCTAAACCCCTAAACTGCAATCTCCCTCTCTATTTATCTATCTCTAAAACCCTAACATCCCATCTCTATCTCTCTCTAAACCTTGAACTCTCAATCTATTTGTAAACACCTTACCCCCCCCCTCTCTCTCTCTATCTATAAAATCAGAACCCCTAATCCCAAATCTCTCCCTCTATGTATCAAAACTCCTAACCCCAAATCTCTCTGATCTCTCCTTCTAAACCGCTAATTACCAATCTCTCTTTAAACTCATAACCCCCAATCTCTCTCTAAAATCTAAGCCCCCAATGTCTCTCTCTCTCTCTCTCTCTTTAAACCTGTCAGACCTAATTCCTCTCTTTATACACTTCTCTCTCTCTAAACCCCTAACCTCCAATATGTCTCTCTCTAAACCACTAGCCCCGAATATCTATCTTTTTGTCTCTCCCTTTAAACCCGTAATAGCCAATCAATCTCTCTCTCTATCTCTTTCTCTCTCTCTCTCTCTCTGCCTCTCTAGATTCCTAACCCCCTGTATTTCTCTCTCTCTCTCTCAATATCTATCTATCTATCCATCTATCTAAACCCCTAACACCAAATCTCTTTCTAAACCTCTAATCCCCAACCTCTTTCTATCTCTAAACACTTAACCCCCAATCCCTCTCTACCTAAAATCCTATCCCCCGATCTCTCTCTCTCTCTCTCTAAATATCTAACACCATATATATATATATCTCTCTCTAAATCCTTAACCCAAAATCTCAATCTCTCCCTAAGCCCCTATCCCCCAATCTCTCTATCACTTTCTAAACATCTAATCCATATCTCTCTCTCTAAACACTAAAACCCCAATATCTCTCTCTCTAGAAACCCTAATCCATAACAGCCAATCTTTGTCCCTCTAAATCCCAAACACCTAACTATTAAACCCCAATCTCTTTCTCTCTCTTTAAACCTCTAACTCTCTCTCTCTCTCTCTCTCTCTCTCTCTCAATCCTTAACCCCCAATCTATCTCTCTCTCTATCTAAAACCCTAACATTGAATATCTCTCTCTCTCTATCTAAACCCCTAATCCCCAATCTCTCTGTCTCTCTAAACCCCTAACCTACAATCTCTCTCTCTCACTCTTAATACTTAACCCCAAACTTCTCTCTCTCACTCTCTATTCATCTCTAAACCCTAACCTCACATCTCTATCTCTCTCTAAGACCCTAACCACCAATCTCTCTCTTTCTATCTCTATCTCTCTAAACCACTGACCCCCACGCTCTCTCTTTGTAAACACCTAACTTCTCTCTCTCTCTCTATTTATCTATCTATGTATAAACAAATAACCTGTAAGACCCAATCTCTCTCTCTATATATCTAAAAATATAACCCTCAATCTATCCATCTCTCCTTCTAAACCCCTAATTCTCAATCTCTCTCTAAAATCCTAACCCCTAGTTTCTCTCTAAATTCCCATCCCTCAATATGTTTATGTCACTCTCTCTCTCACTTTAAACACATCAAACCCAATCCCTCTCTTCCTATCTATATCTCTCTCTATAAACGCCTAACCCCCAATATATTTCTCTAAACCTCTAACTTCAAAACCCTCTCCCTCTCAACCCATAACTTCCAATCTCTCTCTCTCTCTCTCTATCAACCCCTATTGACCCCCAATCTCCTTTTGTCTCTCTCTTTAAACCCAGAAGCCCCAATCTAACTTGCTCTCTAAACCCCTAACCTCCAATATATGTTTCTCTCTTCAATACCCTAACCGTCAATCTCTTATTTTCTATCTCTCCCTCTAAACCTCTAACACCCAATCGATCTCCCTCTCTCTCTCTATATCGGTAACCTCCAATCTCTCTCTCTCTCTCTCTCTCTCTCTCTCTATTTAAATCCCTAATCCCCAATCTCTCTCTTTCCCTCTATTTAAATCCCTAATCCCCAATCTCTCTCTCTCTCTCTCTCTCTCTTTCTCTCTCTAAACCCCTAACCCCCAATATATGTCTCTCTCTCTATCTCTCTGTACAACTATCTCTATCTAAAATACTAACACCCAATCTTTGTCTCCCTCTCTCTCTAAGCCCCTAAACTCCAACCTCTCTCTCTAGCAACCCCTAGCACCTAGCCTCTCTCTCTCTAAACCCTTAAGCCAGAATCTCTCTCTCTCTCTCTCTCTAAATCACTAAACCCCAAACTCTCTCTCTCTCTCTCTCAACCCCTAATCCCCAATCTCTCTCTGTCAGTCTAAACCCCTAAACTACATTCTCTCTCTCTATCAATCAATCTCTAAAACCCTAACACCTCATCTCTATCTCTCTCTAAACCCTTGACCACTGATCTCTCCCTAAACCTCTAACCCCCAATCTATCTCTTTGTAAACACCTTACCCTTCTCTCTCTTTAAACCCCTAACCTCCAATATGTCTCTCTCTCTAAAACACTAGCCTCAAATCTCTATCATTTTGTCTCTCCCTCTAAACCCTTAATAGCCAATCGATCTCTCTCTCTCTCTAAACACTTAACCCCCAATCCCTCTCTCCCTAAAATCCTATCCCGCAATCTCTCTCCCTATCTCTCTAATTGTCTAACGCCATATATATATATATATATATATATATATATATATAGCCTTAACCCCAAATCCCTATCTCTCCCTAAACCCCTATCCCCCAATCTCTCTCTCTCTAAACATCTAACCCGAAATCTCTCTCTCGAAACCCTTAAACCCCAATATCTGTCTCTCTAAATCCCAAACACCTAACTCCTAACCCCCAATCTCTTTCTCTCTCTCTAAACCTCTAACTCTCAATCTCTCTCTCTCTCTCTCTCTAAATCCTTAACCCCCAATCTATCTCTCTTTCTAAAACCATAAAATCGAATATCTCTTTCTCCCTCTCTCTAAACCGCTAATCTCCAATCTCTTTGTTTCTCTAAACCCCTAACCTCCCATCTCTATCTCTCTCTAAAACCCTGACCACCAATCTCTCTCTTTCTATCTCTCTAATTCTAAACCCCTGAACCCCACACTCTCTCTTTGTAAACACCTAACCTCTCTCTCTCTCTCTCTCTCTCTCTCTCTCTATTTATCTATCTATTTATAAACACATAACCCTAAGCCCCAATCTCTCTCTATATATATTTAAAATCCTAACCCTCAATATCTCCATCTCTCCTTCTACACCCGTAACTATCAATCTCTCTCTAAAATCCTAACCCCCAATCTCTTTCTAAACTCCTATCCCTCAATCTATGTATGTCACTCTCTCTCTCTCACTTTAAACACATCAAACCCAATCCCTCTCTTCCTCTCTCTCTCTCTCTCTCTAAACCCCTAACCCCCAATATCTTTCTCTAAACCTCTAACTTCAAAACCCTGTTCCTTTAAACCCATAACTTCCAATCTCTCTCTCTCTCTCTCTCTCTATCCATTTCTCTATCAACCCCTATTGACCCCCAATCTCTTTTTGTCTTTCTCTTTAAACGGAGAAGCCCCAATCTAACTTTCTCTCTAAACCCTTAACCTCCAATATATGTTTCTCTCTCTAAACCCCTAACCATCAATCTCTATTTTTCTATGTCTCTCCCTCTAAACCTCTAAAACCAAATTGATCTCTCTCTCACTCTCTATACCCCTAACCTTCAATCTCTCTCTCTCGCTCTCTCTCTCTCTGTCTTTCTCTCTATTTAAACCCCTAATGCCCAATGTCTCTCTCTCTCTCTTAAAACCCCCAACCCCCAATATATATATCTCTCTCTATCTCTCTTTACAACTATCTCTATCTAAACTACTAACACCCAATCTATGTCTCCCTCTCTCTCTAATCCCCTAACCTCCAGCGTCTCTCTATAGCAGCCCCTAACACCCAGTCTCTCTCTCTCTATCTCTCTCTCTAAACCCTTAACTCCCAATTGCTCTCTCTCTCTCTCTCTCTCTCTCTCTCTCTCTATACATCTATCCCCATCTCTCTCTCTCTCTCTCTCTCTCTCTCTCTCTCTCTCTCTAAACCCCTAATCCCCAATCTCTCTTTGTCTCTCTAAACCCCTAAACTGCAATTTCTCTCTCTATCGATCTATTAGTAAAACCCTAATCTCCCATCTTTATCTCTCTCTAAACCCTTGACCACTAATCTCTCTCTAAAACTCTAACCCCAATCTATCTCTTTGTAAACACCTTACCTGTCTCTCTCTCTATCTATCTATAAACTCAAAACCCCTAATCCCCAATCTCCCTCTCTATGTATCTAAAATCCTAACCCCAAATCTCTCTATCTCTCCTTCTAAACCCCTAATTCCCAATCGCACTTTAAACTCATAACCCCCAGTCTCTCTCTAAAATCCTAGCCCCCAATGTCTCTCTCTCTCTCTCTCTCTCTCCCCCTCTCTCTTTCTACACTTCTCTCTCTCTAAATGCCTAACCTCCAATATGTCTCTCTCTCCAAACCACTAACCCCAAATCTCTATCTTTTTATCTCTCCCTCTAAACCCCTAATAGTCGATCGATCTCTCTCTCTCTCTCTTTCTCTCTCTAAACAACTAACCTCCAATCTCTCTCTCTCTCTCTCTAAATTCCTAACCCCCAATATTACCCTCTCTCTCTCTTTCTCAATATCTATCTATCTATATAAACCCCTAACACCTGGTCTCTTTCTAAACCTCTATCCCCAACCTCTCTCTCTCTCTCTAAACATTTAACCCCCAATCCCTCTCTCCCTAAATACTATCCCCCAATCTCTATCTCTCTCTCTCTTTAAACGTCTAACGCCATATCTCTCTCTCTCTCTCTAAGTCCTTAACCCCGAATCCCTATATCTCCCTAAACCCCTATCCCCCAGTCTCTCTCTCTCTCTAAACATCTAACCCTATCTCTCTCTCTCTCTAAACCCTTAAACCCCAATCTCTCTCTCTCTCTCAACCCTAATCCATAACCACCAATTTCTCTATCTGTAAATCCCAAACACCTAACTCCTAACCCCCAATTTATTTCTCTTTCTCTAAACCCATAACCCTCAATCTCTCTCTCTCTCTCTCTCTAAATCCTTAACCCCCAATCTATCCCTCTCTCTCTCTAAAACCCTAACATCGAATATCTCTCTCTCTATCTAAACCCCTAATCCCCAATCTCTTTGTCTCTCTAAACCCCTAACCTACAATCTCTCTCTTTGTAAACACCTAACCTCTGTCTCTCTCTATGTATTTATCTATCTATTTATAAAAAAAGAACCCCTAATCTGTAATCTCTCTATATATATCTAAACAACTAACCTTCTATATCTCTAACTCTCCTTCTAAACCCCTAACTCCCAATCTCTCTGTAAACTCCTAACCCCCAGTCTCTCTCTAAAATCCCATCCCTCAATCTCTGTATGTCATTCTATCTCTCTCACCTTAAATGCATCAAACCCAATCCCTCTCTTCCTCTCTCTCTCTCTCTCTCTAAACCCCTAACCCCCAATATCTTTCTCTAGACCTCTAACTTCAAAACCCTCTCCCTCTAAACCCATAATTTCCAATCTCTCTCTCTCTCTCTATGTATCTGTCTCCATCTCTCCCTATATAAACTCTTAACACCCAATCTCTCTCTCTCTCTCTAAACCCATAATCTCAAAAATCTCTCTCCCGCAACCCCTAACACCCAATCTCTCTCTCTCTCTCTCTCTCTCTCTCTCTCTCTCTCTCTCTAAACCACTAACCCCCAATCATACACTCTCTCTAAACATCTAACCCCATATGTCTCTCTCTAAACCCTTAAACTCCAAACTCTCTCTCTCTATGTCTCTCTAAACCCCCAATCCCTAACCCCCATTCTTTCACTTTGTATCTAAATCCCTAAGTCACAACCACTAACCCCCAATCTCTCTTTCTCTCTAAATATCTAACCCTCAATTTCTCTCTCTATAAAACCCTAACCTTTAATATCTCTTTCTCTCTCTCTAAACCCCTAATCCCCAATCTGTCTCTCCTTAAACCCCAAACTCCCAATATCTGTCTCTCTAAACCCCTAAACCACAATCTCTCTCAAGAGAGAGAGAGTTAACCCCAAATCTCTCTCTCACACATACTCTCTCTCTATCTCTAAACCGCTAACCTCCCATCTCTATCAGTCTCTAAATCCCTAAAAAAAATCTCTCTTTCTAACTCTCTCTCTCTAAACCCTAACCCCCAATCTCTATCTTTGTAAACACCTAACCTCTCTCTCTCTCTCTCTAAACCTAGAACCCGTAATCCCCAATCTCTCTCCTTCTATGTATATAAACATCTAACCCCCAATATCTCTATCTCTCATTCTAAACCCCTGACTCCCTTAATCTCTCTCTAAACTCCTAAACTTTAATCTCTCTCTAAACGCCTAACCCCGAATCTCTCTTTAAACTCATAACCCCCAATCTTTGTATGTCTCTCTTTATCTCTCTTTAAACCTGTCAAACCCAGTCCCTCTCTTTCTACCTCTCTTTCAACCTCACTATATATCTATCTACCCCCCCACAAAAAAAAACACACTCCTAACCCTCCTACTCCTCCCCCCCACTCTATTTCTCTCTACCCACACCAAAAACCCATAACCTCCAATCTCTCTCTCTCTATCTCTCCCTCTAAACCCATAACCTCTAATCTCTCTCTCTCTCTCTCTCTATTCTTTGATGGGAGATTATTTATGATGATAATGATGATGAAAAACATGGATCTTACCTATCCAATGCACTTGTTGATCACTTGGTAGATGGATTGAGAGAGTTTTTGAGTGCAAATTGTGAAAATGGTGGGAAAGGAATTTCTTGCCAAAACTTAGAAATTTAAATAGCGCATGCACGTTATTTTAAATACACGTGTATGCACTAAGAGTGCATATGCATATGAGCCAAACAATTAGTTCGCTCACACAAATAATTCCCCAAAATACTTGATAAATTATGTATGCCATGAATAATGAATAATATTGATAATTGAATAGATAAAAAGATGATTGAATATTACAACATAGCTTGCCTTTTATATGGCTTGAGCATTCATAATGAAGGGTTATGTCCCTTCACATTAATAGCTAACTGCTATAATAATTCACAATTATTATTTAATTTAATTATGATCAGATTTATGTTCGTTACATTGCCACTCTCTTATAAAGGATTTGTCCTTAAAGCCATCAAATGTTGTTGCATCATTTTTTGCGATGCTGTGGCTGACAAAACATGTCGATACGAATTGCTAAGTGTAGATCAAAAATTTCGATATGTGGATTGGTCAATCCATCCCAAATTGATTTGTTGTGTATTGTTGGGAGTCCATACTGATCTGTCGTCAGGAACTTCGATCATATTAGTACCATTATGTGTTGATAGTTCCCACTTTTTACAATATCGATGTTTATGGTTGGAGTGTTGATAGGTATTTTTTACAATGTCATTTTCTCTTATGAGTGTCGTCTTTTGAGCATTGATCCTAGATGGAAGTTGTATTTTCATCCCTTGAGGTTTTAAGGTTTTGTTCTATATCTTTTCCAGCTTGTTTTCTAACTGCATGTTATCATTTTGAAACTTCTTAATCACTTCTACTTGTGATTTTCTGTCATCTTCAGACTTCTTAAGTTGTTCCTTAAGATATTCATTATGACTTCTGATGTAGCAATTTTCTTTCTGCTCATCTAGAATTTTTCCTTCAATGTATTCCGTATATTGTTATGTCTTCCAACTTTTTTTCAACTTCTTAATTTCTGTGACTAGTGTCTTGTTATGATTTCTTAATATGAAAATTTCTTCAGAATTGTTGGATTGTGCTTTATTACTCTTTGCGATCTCCGACTTATGTGTCTTTTTAGAGTCGTCATTTTTTTGTTGAAGAACTTTTATCTATTGTTGATACTGGTCGACCACTGATTCTTGATCCTCTAACTTCTTTCGTATCCATGTAAGTTCTTCATCCTTGTTGCTAACGATTTTGTTCAAGCGTATTATTTCTGTTTCGTAATCGTTTATTTCTTTCTTTATATCTTGATTTTTTAGTCTCTGATTGAAATCACTTTCATCTTTTAATTCCTCAACTTGAACACACAATTTTTCTATATGATTTTTCTGGTCGACAATTTGAACTAGTCTCGTATCTCATGTAGTTTAATCTCGACTTCCAATTTCGTATTCATGTCTCGTAATTCTTCATTGTCTCTTCGATATCACTTTAACTTGGCTTCTAATTTCTCTATTTGTAGTCGCAACCTAGATTCCATGATCATTGATTTCTTCGACGCTAGATGGTCATTGTTTTGACTATAGTTGGTCTTTGACTTTTTTGAGAGTCTTCCTTGATTTGACTTTTTTTTTATGCATCTTCTATTGATTTGACTTTTTGTTATGAGTCTTCACTTTTTTGGTGATAGCTGGTCTTCAATTTTTTTATCTTCTTCTTCTTTGATTTTGTCTTTCTTTTGGGCCCAAACAAAATCTTCTTTATTTTTCACTTATTGGATTTATTTTTTTAACTAATAATTGTAATATTTATGATTATTAAATTTTAATAATTATTATTATTAAAAGTTATTAATAATAATTAATATTTATAGGCTTGTTAAAATATATATAATAATAATGTATTATTATATATATATATTTTCTAATATTATAACAATAACTATATTATTATAATATTTTTTGTTTTTGGTTGCAGGTTTTAGGGTTTGCGTAGAGGGAGGTGCAGTGGAGAGAGGCAATGGATGCAGAGCCGGAGGGAGAAAGCAGCAGATCTGGTGAGGGACGGTGGGGGAGCAGTAAATGTGGAGGTAGAAGCAATTGATAAGGGGTGCATGGAAGTAAGGTGGCGAGCTAGCAATGGATGGATTTGGAGCAACAACAGGTAGTTGAGGAGGGAGTGCAACAACACTAGGTAGTTGTGGGTGGAAGAATGTCGAAGGAGAGCAGTGGGGAGCATGGCACAAGAGGGAGGTCACGGATGTAGGGCTCATGAAGGAAGGTGGGTTAGGGTTCACATCAGCTCGATGGAAAGAGTGTGATGGTGAAGAGATGCTGAGAGGAATGAGGGAGGACGACGGAGCTTGGTGAGGTAGGGCGCGAGTGTGAAGTGCGTTGGATGGGGGAGGACGGCATGGGAGCGCGCATGCATAGATGGAAGTGTTTATGGTTGGATAGATATGCAAGGGTGTAGCGATGGGGGCTACGTAGATGGTAGTGAGGAGCATGTAGGTGGGAGAGCTGTGTGAAGGAGAGTTGGAACATTGAGTGGTGAGGGAGATGGAAAATGTTGGGGATGAAGGAATGAATGGAAAGAAATAAGAATTTTTTTTTTTTTTGGATGACAACCGCTATTTATTTCGAATTTTTCCTTGGCCTATGTTTTTTTTCTTTGCAGTGAACTATCTTTTAATTCCTTCCATGGAATGTGTAGAATATATTATTTTTAGATGGCCAAAGGACAAAGTGAGGTCAAAAACCTAATTTTAGAGAAACTCTGCTTGTGGCCAAGAGTCGGGATCAAAATGTAGCTCTGATACCAAATGAGCCGAACAATCAGTTCAATCACATAAATAATTCACCAAAATACTTGATAAATTAAGTATGCCATGAATAATGAATAATATTGATAATTGAATAGATAAAAAGATGATTTAATATTACGACATAGATCACCTTTTATATGGCTTGGGCATTAATAATGAAGGGTTATGTCCCTTCACATTAATAGCTAACTACTATAATAATTAACAATTATTATTTTATTTAATTAGTATCCTATTTATGTTCATTATAGATTAAATAGTGCGTACACACTAAGTAGTGCATACGCGCTATTTAATGTGTACATGCTATTTAGTGCGTACATGCTAATAATGCGTGCGCACATTTTTTACTAATATGAAATGTAGTTTTATTTTTATCTTCATCTATCTCAAACCCCCTGTTGACACCCCTCTCCCTAACTCTAATTCTCCTCCTTTCCTTTGTCTGTTCCTGTCCCTCCATAACCCTCCTCGCCTCCACCCCATTTCAACCCCTCTCTCTCTCTCTTTCTCTATCTCTTCTCTTCTATCCTCCTCTATCTCCTTATCTACCTGAGATTCCTCTTCTTCTCCCTTTCCCTCCCCTCTACATAAACCCCTTCTCCTTCTCTCTCTCCCTCCTATATCCATCTCTCTAACCATGAACATTGTCATCTCTCTCTTACTCATCCCATCTTTGCTTAATCCCCCTCCTCCCCCTCCCCCCTCTCTTACTATATCCTTAACCATGCTCCCCTCTCCCCCTAACCCTCATCTTCTCACTCTCTATCTATAACAGTTCTCTCTCTCTCTCTCTCTCTCTCTCTCTCTCTCTCTCTCTACTTAACCCTCATCCCCCTCTTCTCCCCCTTATGTCCCTATCTCTCTCTATTTCTCTGTCGTTAATCTTCCTCTCTCTCTCTCTCTCACTACAAGGGAAAGACCTTTTAGCGAAGGTTTCCCACAAATTGTCCTTGTATAATGCCCCTAAAATAATGCTCAAGGATTTATTGAGAAGCGTAGGGAGGAGGAGGATGACTTGGCCTTCGTGAAACCTTAGGGGATTATTGATAGAGAAGACAAATACAGGAAAATGAGGCTTAATAAAGCTAATTTCACTGAAATAAATGATTCCTTTGCAATAGGTGACAAGACCCTTGATGCCACTATCTGGACGTATGTTTCTATCATGCAGTAGAGGCCCTCAAGAGGGAAAAGGAAGAAACCCTAAGGACAGTTGCTAAGAAGCACTAGGAAGAATATGAACATAAGGTGAAGGATAAATATGGGGTCACTCAGGGACCAATGGCGCAGCATTTCTGGAAGCAAAGGAATCGATGGGACCAAGCTGAGGCTTAGGATAATGTTGTGAAGAAGGAAGAGGCTTCATTCAACTGGGATGCCCTTGTGTTACCAGACAATCTACCGAAAGCAGACATACGGCATGATATCCCTAGTTCAATGTGAATCTAGAACAAATCAGACAGAACACAAATCTACCTTCCTAGATCAAACTAGAGATTAAGTGATGTAAACATCTTACCTTTCATATCTGTAGATCTCCTTCTCCTTTGTCACTCCAGTATCCATAGTCGTCAGATCTGTAGCTGCAAGACCTGTTTAGAACATGCAAGAGAGAAACAAGCAGTAATAGTACATCTACACAATAAGTGATCTAAGTAAATGGTTAAGGAATTAAACTATAAATATCAATGAACAACAAGGACATTTATGGAAATATTTTTGTATTACTGTATAAAAGTGGGAATACAAAGAAGAGAGAGGATTACAACCAAGCCCTAACGTCGCAATCTTTCGCCAACAAGCCAAACCAATGCCTCTAAGGAGAAATGGGTACCTCCAAGGGATGAATGATGATATCCTTATAAGCCTATTCCACCAGCATATGGATAATTCTTGGAGTAAGAAGTATGGGCCATGTACCTAAGTTGGTAAGGAATATTTTATATAAGTATTTAGTGGAAGATTTGCTTTAGCTGACCATCCATTTTGTTATTGGCAGTTGTACAACCATAAATGAAGTGTTTGGTTCATTATAGTTGGTTCCATAGATTGATTGATTGATATTATTCAAATGATATAATTACCTAGTATGTTTTAATATAGAACATATTTGCTTATTCGACAAGAAATAAAAATAAAAATTTCACCCATTTCCTCTAGAACGTAACGAGGATATCGGGTACATTACATATCGTATCAGAGCGAAGGTTTCTACTCTAGGTCCGTATAGGATCATTTATGAAAGATGCTGCAACAGAGAATTAAAAAAAAGTTGCAAGGAACTATGATTATGTAAACTATTATGATTATATTTGTGTGATTGACACTTGACCTCCATGAGGTTTGAGCTAATACAAATATTTGGTTGATATGTGCGAGAAATTGATCACACAAAGTAAGGAAGTTGCATTCAAAAACCAAGCTAATCAACGGTGAGAGGATGGATAAAACATATGGTTTTCGCAAAAAAACACTGTAAGTGAATGCCTCTATATGGTTGTTAAACTTGATAGATAGTCATGTAGGCTCAACTTAAATCTTGTGTTGGTAAAGCAAGTTGGCCATGATAGTGGCATTAGAGGCCACAATGAGAGCCAAGATTTCACTAATGCGATGTTATGTGACATTGTTGCAGGCACAATGAGACAATATGAGGAGAGAATTGAAAATATTAAGAGCATCAAGTGAAATTAAAAGACAAACCTACACATAATAAATAAAAACTTCACAAATTCAACATAAGCAGAAGGGGGAGGGAGGCGCCCTATAAATTAAAATAAATCTAACTTAAAAAAAGCTAACTTAAATTAGAATAAATCTAACCAAAGAAGAATGAAAAAGAGAAGGCCATGTCTGGAGCACAAATTTGGCTAGAAAGGAACACCTGCAGTTGGGTATAGAACACAAGAAGTGTTAACCTGAAGAGCTCTTAGAGGAGGGGTACCATGGATTTTGTGACGTAAAAATCCTGGAAGAACTCTGTATCTTAGAAGCCCATAACTCAAAAGCACTAGGTGAGTGTTGGGTAGTCAACTACACCAGCAAGTGGCTGGACACTTCTCGATGCATACTAAGAGGAAGCCTCTTTCAGGATGGATTTGAAAAGGGATATGGCTATCTTTTGAGAGGTGCCCCTTATGAGGAGATGACCCTCTGTGTGCGAGAAGTGAGAGGAGGTACACGGGAGGGCTAGGAGCTGTGGTGATGGGTATTGTCCTGTGCGTGATGCACGCCCTGAGGGCATGACACCGAGAAGGTTATGGGTACCATCCTGTGTGTGATGCATGCCCTGAGGGGCATGACACCAAGAAGGTGTTGAGAAATTTATGTGTGATGCACGCCCTAAGGGGCATGACACTGAGAAGGTGTGGAGTACCAATCTTGTGCTTGGTGCACGCCGAGAAGGAAGAAAATTTTATCGGAAAAAAGGTGGTAGATTTTCCAAGAGAAAATCTTGAAGATCACCTTCTAATTCATTTCAAAGATGCTACAATGGTATATACACAGCTATACCACAAGTACGCAAATGAAATAAAATTGCAGCAAATATGTGTGTATTTGAGTTTATGTATTTGTGATGGGAATACAGTTATGTCTCAAATGAAATAATGAGATTCTTTAATAAATATCCTATTGCTACTACCAAGTATAAAAGGCCAAAGGTATGTGAAGTATCTCAGTGTGACATGGGTACTCAGTATATGGATATCATTATGGCATGTATCAATTGTTCTTTTCACATAGTAAGTGTGTTACAGGCACTAGGTGTGTCAATTAAATTATGATGCATGTTCAGCTACAAGCATTCGAAGTGGCATTTGTTGTGTTATTCACCATTGCAGGCTAGAGAAACTGCAAGTGCCATGAATCTATAACAGAGCTTTGGGAGAAACTTGCAGATGCTTTCATAGGTATGCATTGGGTATGTTATAAACATGATACATATACCTTGACATGTTCGAAAATTTTATGTAGATAAAATTACATCTAAGAAATAAAGTTGCATTGAAAATACATGTGAAAGAGTGTATAATACGACAAATTCTTAGAGTAATGTTTCCTTACAGAATCCAGTTTATGATTTTAATAAGAAAGCATTGATGTAAACAAGGGCTAATGAAAATTATTACTTTATGTAGTATGCATTCAGGTGTCATTGATGGCTTTAAAATAATTAAAGATAATAAAAATATATTTGTTAGAATGTTGTCATTCTAAGCATATGAAATGAATGAAAAGACTTGCAGCAGAAAGGCACAAGATGTGTTATTTACTTGTTTTGGCTATGAAGAAATCTCTTAATTAGTATGACAATACTCGTGGACCATTCATTGTGTAGTTCATGTATTTCACACCAAAGTATGCTTTAATAAAGAACAGGTCTGCTTTATTCGACAAGAAATAAAAATAAAAATTTCACCCCATTTCCTTTAGAGAGGTAACGAGGATATCGGGTACATTACAGAACCTCATAAACTTAACTGATCCTATTTTAAGATTTAATTAAGATGGAAACCAAAAAAATGAAATATTTGTAGTATATAGTATTTTGCATTTGAAGTGGTGTGATAGGGAGTTAAGTGATCAACATGAAAATTTTTGAAAATTTACTAAAATTCTAACTTGGATAATTGGGTATGTTACACCCCCAACCCCCTAAAACGATCCCTCTCTCTCTCCCCCAACCCCTAACCACCCCCCCCTCTCCTTAATCTCCCCCCAAACAGTAACCCATTCCCTCACCACTCTCTCTCTCTCTCTCTATATATATATATATATAGATAGATAGATAGATAGATAGATAGATATCCCGCTATACTCCTCCCTCTTGCACTAACCATAAACCCTCTCTCTCTATCTACCCCTAACCACACCCTCTATCTTTCCTAATCCCCCTCCCCCTTCCAATAACCACAACCCCCATCTCTCTCTCTCTCTCTCCCTCTCTCTTTCTCTTTATACTACTGACCCACCCTCCTTTTTATTACACTCCCCCCCTCCTCACACTAACACTTACTAACACCCACCTCTCTCTCTCTCTCTCTCTCTCTCTCTCTCTCTCTCTCTCTCTCTCTCTCCTCTCCCCCCCCCTCTGTATGTGCCCCCCTCTTTCTCTATGATTCTCTCCCTCCCTCCCTCTCTCTGTCCCTCTCTCTCTCTCTCTCCCTCTCCCTTTCTCCCTCTCCCCTTCGATTTCTTCCACTACCCCTCCCTCTCTCTCTACCTCTCTCCCTCCCACTCTCTCTCTCTCTCTCTCTCTCTCTCTCTCTCCCTCCCTATCTCTCCCTCTCCCCCTCCCTCTCTCCTCCTCCCTCCCTCCCTCTCCTTATCTTCCTCCCTCCCTCTACTTCTCTTCATCCATCTCTCTCTCTCTCTCTCACTACTACTGATCAACCCTCCTCTAACTTGCACTCTCCCCTCCTAACACTAACCCTTACTAAAACCCAATTCTCTCTCTCTCTCTCTCACTCTCCCTCTCTATCTCTCCCCCCCTCCATCTCTCTCTCCCTCCATCTCGCTGTCTCTCCCTCCCTCTCTCTCTCTCTCTTCTCTCTCTCTCTCTTTCTCCTCCTCTCTCTCTCTCTCTCTCTCTCTCTCTACCCCCCCCCTTCCTCCCTCTCCTTTTCTCTCTCCCTCTCCCCTCCCTCCAGACCCCCCTCCCTCCCTCTCTCTCTCTCTCTCTCTCTCTCTCTCCCTCCCTCCCCTCCTTCTCTCTCTCTCTCTCTTTTTCTCTCTTTCTCACTCTCTCTCTCTCTCTCTCTACTATTGACCCACCCTCCTAAAAACTCACACTCTCCCCTCCTAAAACTAACACTTACTAACACCCAGCTATCTATCTCTCCCATCCACCTTCACTCCCCCCCTCTCTCCCACTCTCTCTCTCCCTCCCTCCCTCCTCTCTCTCTCTTTCTCTCTCTCTCTCTCTCTCTCTCTCTCTCTCCCATTCTAGCCCTTATCCCCCTACCCCACTCCTCCTCTCCCCCTCCCCCTCTCTCCTCCCTCCCTCCCTCCCTCCCTAATTGCCTCTCCCCCCCCCTCTCTCTCTCTACCTCCTCCCTTCCTCCTTCTCCCTCCTCGACCCTCTCTCTCTCTCTCTCTCTCTCTACCTTCTCCCTTCCTCCCTCTACCTCCCCCCATATATCTCCCTCTTTCTATGTCTCTGTCTCTCTCTCTCTCCTTCCCTCCTCCCTCTCTTTCGCCCCCCTTCTCTCTCTCTCTCTCTCTCTCTCTCTCTCTCTCTCTCCTCCTCTCCCTCCTCCCTTCCTCCTCTACCTACACCCATATCTCTCCCTGTTTCTCTATCCCTGTCTCTCTCTCTCCTTCCCTCCTCCCTCTCTTGCACCCCCCTTTCTCTCTCTCTCTCTCTCTCGCTCACACACACACACTCCCTCCCTCCCCCTCGCGCTCTCTCTCTCTCTCTCTCCTATTATCCCCCTACAAATTATCTCCTCTCTTCCTACTTCCCCTCCCTCCCTTGTCTCTCTCTCTACCAATAATCCCCCCTTCTCTCTCTCTCTCTCTCTCCTATAACTAACCCCCCCTCCTTCATCTCTCTCATTCTCCCCACTACTCCTCCCCTATGACTAACTTCCACTCCCCTTCATTTATCTCTCTTCCCTCCTCCCCCCCTAACCCTTACAACCGCCCTCTCCCACACTCTCTCTTTCCTACTTCTCTACCTACCCCTCTTTCTTCCCTACTCCTCCACCTACCCCTCTCCCTCTCTCTCTCCCCCAACCCCATAACACTCATCTAATCCATGTCCCCCCACCACTAACCAACCCCCCTTTCATGTTGAATAAGGAACCCATAAACATTTTTTTATACATAAGACAAAAAGGTAAAGATTGGTTCAACTTTATCTTCAATTTCCCTTCTATAATATAAAACTTTTATATAACTTTACATTTTACTAATAAAAACTAATTTTATACATTTCAAAAAAACAATCCTCTATAACTTATAACTTTAAAACTTTAAAACTTACATTTATAAGTAAAAAATAAATTTATACATTTTATAAAAAAAATATAGACTATAATTATAATAAAAAAATACATAATATAATATCAAAAACTTATCAACAATAACAAAATATTCTAAGATTATAAGTATGACTATAATAATTTCTTTTTTATTAATTAAAATTTGTGTTTAACCTTTATATTTATAAATAAAACATGTTTTATTAATTTTATAAAAACAAATATTTGTATGGCCTGAAATAGATGACATAATATTAATATTAAAAAACTAGTCAACAATATTAAAATATTTAAAAATCCATTCCAAACCTAATGAGAATAGAAAAAAAAAACCTATTTTGAATAGACGAAACTATTTAATTGAGCCTACTTTTTATAGTTATTTTTTATAAATAACTCGAGAGAGCACTGAAATCAAGAAAGAGTGAAGGACTTGAAAACGCTAAAACAGTATGAAAATAGGAAATGGTTAACCATACTTAAATAGTTAATTATATTCCTTCCAACAAATCTAAATCCCAAAATATAACCTAGACGGAGAAAACAAATCTAACTTTCTAAAAGAAGTTAATAAACCCTAACCCAAAAGAGCTAAAAGCATCATTCCGCTGGGTTTTCTAGGTCCTCTCGCTGGATACTCCTAAGAAGACAGATATGTAGCGGCATCCACTTCAACACGGCCATGCACAGTACCATCGAGCCGAAAACTAATTTAATCAACAGAAATAGCATGCAGCTTGAAAGACCTTTCAACTACATTATAAATGGATTGACAAGGCAATGGATAGCATGGAATTCTTCGCTATATTTGAAAAACCTATTACATTTTCAAAATCTTCAAAGCACCGCTTGCTATTTCAAAAATTATTTTTAAAAAAAATCAACAACACAAAAATTAAAATACATTTCTCTATCTTTCAATTTTAAATTTACGCAAGCAATCACTGAAGCAAACAAAAATAAATAATACATACCTGAGAATATTGAATCGAAACCCTTCCTTTGAGTTATCTCCATATGCTGAAAGCAAATAAGTAGATGCAGATGGTAATCGTCGTTCCACCAATCTCAGGCAAGTAAAGGGAAAAATAATTTGTCAGGTCTCTAGAGCCACACATAAATAATTCGCTGAAATCAACGCACTCGGCATAATTCGATTCCAATGCGCCCAACACTTTGTATCTTTCCTGTAGAAAAGTGTCTCATACTCTCTAATGGCCAATTTGATGGATATCTTTTTATCAGGTAGCTTAATGGAAGCCATGCCGCCGATCATTGCCGAGTGAGAATGACCGATGACTAGCTTTATCAGTTAGTTTTTAGCTCCTCCAAAACTGGGCTTCCAGAATACTGCAGAAACACTAAAATGGTGCGTTTGGGGAGCATACTAAAGAAGTAGGGTTGGAAAATGGGGCGCAGACTCTGGATTTGCTCTTATTGCATGTAACGAGGCCTATGTTAGAGCAGCTGACGAGCATTTCCACAGTAAAGGACATAGCCCCCACCTTATCATTAGCCATGAACATCCATGCTCAGTTTCCTCCGGAGCAATTTCAGACACCCACTTTCTAACATGTAGGGAGGAGCCCCACATCCGAGCTCTTCTTCGCAGCAGCAGTCTTTCATAATGAACCACAATCCACAACGACCTGCACTCGGTCTTTCTGCAGGGAAATTACAGTCTTGAGGTTGTCGATACCGGAAGAGCTGAATGCATGGATAATTTTGATTGCCCTCTACATTGAATAAGCAACCTCACCATCGGCTCAGAAGCTGAATAGGTATGGTGGGAGAAAAGCAGCAAAGAAATCAAATTGGCAGCAATAGTAGCTCCCCCCATGGAGGGCAAACACGAATCAACTTCAACGGTAATAGAGACCTTGATAATTTATCCAAGGTATTTAAGCGGAGAGAGGCTGGGAATAACGATCATCCCGAAAACAAATTACCCATTTAATTTTTCTTCCGTGCCAAGGGGAAATCGAGCAATAATCGTTGCTCGAAATACAGTTCCTGAGCAGGGTTTAAACAAAAACACTATTATCGGTGTTGAAGTGGGATGTGATCAAGGAATTCAAAATAGCTGGCAGGCAGGCCATTGGAGATACATCCCATCGAAACCAATACCTTCTTCTGGAATCCTCGTTCTCCATACATCGCACAACTATGAGAGGAGCAGACTCATGAAAGATAGCAGAAATACAAACTAAATATGAAATGCTAACAAGCACTTGCGCACTTGGGTTTCTTCAACAACCCTTCATCTAGGGTTTTAACACTCGCTATTGTATCTCAACCTTTCAACGGTCAGTTTTTGCGTTTTCTTTTAGCTTTTTTTAGCACTAACTTTTCTAACCATTATGAGTGTTGCTTTGGTTGTTTTCTTTTATCTTTTTTAGCACTAACTTTTCTGACAGTTATGAGTATCGCTTTTGTTCGACCCACCCAAAACGGGTAAAAAGAATAGGTTTAAAATTTAATTCACGATCGGATGATACAATTGAGAGTCCCATAATAAATATATTAAGTATATATTATATTTTAGCTATCTCTAAATTGAAAGTGAATTTTTTATGAAGGTGAATTTGTATATATACATTTTTTTTATGAAGGTGAATTTGTTATATATGCATTTTTTTAAAATATATGTTGTGTATTTATTTATGTTGAAATATGTTAAATTTTAAATTAAATCTTATAGTGGACCTTAATCTTTAGCCATCTTTAAATTGGACAAATGAAATCTGCCATATATATACTACCTATTTTGAAAATGAATATTTAAACCAAGGGAATGTGCTATTTATACACTATTTTTTTAAAAACTAATTATAAAAGAAATTGTCTAAATATTGGACTATTTGGTAATCATCACAATCCAATGCTTTTTATTTTGCAAAATTTGAATTTAGTTGTGTTTTAATGGTGTTTTTTATGGTAGAAACATATTCCACACCATCAAAAACCCTTGAATATTAAATGAATCCAATAGTTTTCCATTCACAATAAAATTCCATTCAATATGATATAAACCCAAAAGTGTATATATATATATATATATATATAATATAATATAGTTTTTTTTATTTGCAAAATTTGAATTTAGCTATGTTTTAATGGTGTTTTTTATGGTAGAAAAAGATTGAACACCACCAAAAATTCTGAATATAAAATGAATCCAATACTTTTCCATTCACACTAACATTCCATTCAATATGATAAATCCCAAAAGTAGAGAGAGAGAGAGAGAGAGGAGAGAGAGAGAGAGAGACTTTATTTAATCTAAAAAACATAAATAGAGCTACTTCAATAACAATTGCATTTGTTAAATAAAAAATTCTTTAAAACCATAAACATTTAAATAATTTTTTTAATATATTCAAAATTAGAGTTATAAAAATTTACTTTCAATATTTCCACTAAAAATTGGAAATGACTATATTTCACTAAAACTATGAATACAATAATATAATGATTAACTAAAATCACACAATAAATTACAAATTCTTTATAATTATTTCTAACTATATAATGAATAAAATTCATTATAATTTAAATAACCAAAACGGTTAGAGAACATGAAAATAAAGATTAGAGTTACTAATCATAACAAAAAATAATAAAGAGGATAATAAAGTTTTAATATTGTGACATGAATAAGTTAAAATGTTCAATGGTATATGTGGATATTAGTGGCCACTAACCTCCCTCTACTAACTTAAAATGGTTCTACATTTTAATATATTAATAGTGCTACTAGATTGTGAATTTTGAGCACATTTTTTAGGCATTTTTCATGGGTGTTTGAGAATTGACATAGCCAAGAATATTGGATTGGGTCATCTACAAACACATAGAGGCAGAAAATAATCTTTGTAACGTCTTAAGAAACAATTCAAATATAGTGTACATGAAAGTTATGGCCCTGGTATGTTTATGTATCAAAAATAGGTTTATGTTTGCAGACCTTGTTCCTTTCGTCACCCTCATCTCATAGGGTTAG